>MU227678.1:943090-956060 GCA_018584345.1 Thuja plicata
GCACATACTCCTTCATCCACTCAATAAAACGCAACCGACTAAACTCCAAGAAGGCAGATAACTTGGTCTTTGTGCATTCAAACTTGAGGCTCACAACACACAAAGACAATACTTACAAAAAAGGGGAGGGATGTTGAACCAGAGTCTACGGAGTTCGAAGCCCACTTCGATGCACTCGCAATTGATGATGTTGATCGCGAGCTACTTAGTGAAGTTGAGGCTGATCCTGAGGCTGGGCCTGAGGTTGCTAGTATTGATGCTAGTGGCATTGTTTGTGCTTCTAATCTGCAACAGCAGAATGATGATGATTTGTCTGATGATATTTTGATCACTGGTGACTGATTATTAATGTTGGCATTATTGTTTTTGAACCGAAACATTGATATGGTGGTGTATTTTGGCAAATTGTTATGTCATTTAAACTAAAACGACAATATATGTGGTGGTGTATTTTGCTATGTTGCTTTATTATTAGCATAGTAATGTATGAACTTATTTGCTGCTGCATATATATATATATATATATATATATATATATAACTTGTACGGACGAACCCAAAATGAATCGAACCCAGCCCAAAAAAAAATTGGACGAATTTTGAGCCTGAATCTCGAACCCGCATCCGAACCGGCAACTTAGTAATATACACATGATATTTACTTTAATGTGAAGATCTTTACTGAAATCACAAAGGGAGCATGCACCTCATACTTAAAAACTTTTGAAGGCTTGACCTTTATATTTAGTGTTTATTCCATCGTATCTCTCCTTGGCTTTTTTTTTATGTTCATGAAGCTCAGGACTGAAGCAAACTTTCCACAGTTATTAGCCCGTCCATGTACAGAACAAAGTTACTGAAGAAATGCCCAGGGTGAAAATTTCCCTTGCAATCTCCACAAGGTACCTAGGTATGGAACAAGCACTTGAAGCAATACCAGCAACCTAGGGATTACATAATATCACATGAAGGATCACCCCAGTCCTACGAGCAGTTAAGGCCCGATAGTCTCACATTTTGTGTAACCAACAAGAGGATTTTCTCTAACTCTCCTGCTCCTCAATGTCAGAATATTCCCCTTCCAGTTGTAAAGATGAAAGAAATTTAAATCCCCTTAATATCACAAATTCCCCGAAGCCCATAGATTAGGGCTCAAGATAGACAATCATAATTACAACCATCAATGTTGGCTTTGGATGTTTCTGTAAATAACCATTTGCTAGAATGGATTCAATTACACTCCCATGTGATGAATATAACAATAAACAATTCATTTATAGATGGGTCCTATATCAGACTCAGGCTGAGACTAAAGTATAGCTGAATTTTGCAAACTAAATCCAAAATGGGGATCGTTGTAATTTGAAACCATAGATCCAGTTATTTGTCTCAGAACATTTTACCTAAGAACTAAATCAAATGATAATTGATCACAGCCTAGGATCGTATAAGGATAAGGCGTGCACTTAAATTATTGACCCCATCAAATCCATATCACCAAGTGACTGCAGACTCCAAATGCAATTCTAGCAGTGGAAAACATGATAAACAAGTTGAAGAGTTCTTCAGTTAGTTAGCAGGTCAGATTGGGCATGGGAACTAGGTCGAACTAGGCATCCATTTGATACCAAATAACTTGTAGTGCAATTCCAGCTTGGCTGGAGCCAGAAAACATTGAGAACAAAGCAGTCTGTAGTCATTGGGCAGTTACAGTGAACCAACCAGGTCAATTTTCTCCACAAATGGTAAGTTTAATTTTTAGCAGATGGCATAGCTGTTGGTCAATTGAACAGACTAATTTGCACATATTAGGCTCAGTCAAAGGACCAGGGTGCGAAATGGATGGTAGGCTTGTAAGCTGAAATGGGATGGAAGGATGCACAGAAGGTCATAGTAATTCACGCATTAAACTCACTAAAATAGCCCAATCTAAATTCTAATGCTCAATCAGTTAATAGTGAGATAGTTTGCCCACTTGTGTGCAGGGACGACTTTGTATGGTGCAATCCAAGGAGTATGTCATGCTTGGTCATGTGTTGAACTCCCTGCTGGACCACTTTTAAAGTTGGACCAAGCAAGCAATGAGAGGACAAGCATGCATTTTGTGCAGGAAACCTGCCTTGTCTCCCAGGTTGGGACATATAATGAGGAGCCATGTGAAACTAGTATGTCAGATGCAATAAAGGACCATACTAGAACAGAAAGCTCACATTGTCTACTGTGACTAGACCAGACAGGTCATGTTGTCTATAACAAGTCAAATTAGAAAGAATGAGTCAACTGAACAATGCACCATGGCTCTTGATGAGTCATTACAATTTGCTTACAGGACCATCAGAATTGAGAAGCAAGGCCACATTGGAGTGTTGGAATGGAGTTGTCTTAGTCTCCAATTGGTGAGGGCACGATTCAAAACTGTTAAAACCTGAATCATTTGCAACATTGTTTCACACCTCTCCTCCACTAATCTCTAAAACTTCTTATGCACAATTCATAAAATCATATGCACCCCCCACTTGGCAATAAATCAACATTTGGAGTATGTAATGAATTCTTCTCACTGTAACATCATGGGTTCTAGAATTGTTGCTTCCCATTATCAAGCCATGGCTACATCAGTTTTAGCACCCTTTTACAAATTCAACAGGTTTACTTTCCCAATTGACTAGAATAAGTTTTCAATTTCAACTTCGGCCTATAATTATCCAAAACATCTTCAGGCCGGTTTGGTGGTCTCAATAGGGATTCTTCTTTTACACAAAACTGTGACAAACTTTGCAAAAGTAATCATTCCCTTTTGGGCTTTGATCTTTCTTCAGCTTTGAATGACCTTGGTTGCCATGCCTTCACAATCTACTTAACGGCTCTACAAATACATGGTGAATTTCAATGTTGGCCTCCTTTTGCAACTCACATGTTGCCAGCATGCCTTAAAAGTCAAGGGTTCAAACCCCCAACACGCCGAGATACTGATCAGATTGTGGGGTAGACACTATTAGGTTGTCTCTCTTCTTGGACCTAGTGCAACACCCAGTAGGTGGCTTCAGGTACAAAACCACTGATCTAGAGCACTAAACTCCCTAACAGATAAAATAACCCAGAACAGCCTTAATAGTCTATCTGGCAGGGTGGGTTGGGTAGGTTGGCTAGCACAAGTCAGCCTGAATGGTGTGGGAAGTTGGGAACAAATGCAAGAACTGAGTCAATCAAGAGGCAAATATCAGGTCTAGAAGAAGATGGGCAAACTGCTATGGGCATAATGACAGACACGATCAAAGCCTAACATCAATCTTCCAGGGCCCTACAAATTACAAGGACGGGCACAGTAGCAGGCACAATTATAGGCCCAGTAGAAAAACGGGAAACCAAGCCCTACAAATTCCCAAAATTTATAACAATTTCAAGAAGACTTAACGAAACCTTGAAAGAAATTACTATTGAAAAAAAGTACTTTGTACCATAAGAACCCTCCAAAGAATCCTAAATTGAAAGTATAGTTCTAATCATAGTTATCAAGTTCAAAAAAATTCAATTTGTTTGGGAGGTTAAAAAATTACAAAATCTGAAATTTTCAAAAAATAATGGAAAAATCTCAACTTTTTTAGTTTGATCCAAATAGGACAAATCTGGCCCAGGCCAAAAAATTAGGATCCAATCACATTGAACCACAAAGCCATCCAAATTTTGTAACCCTGGATCTTCTAAATGCCAAATGTTATTACTTATTAACAATAATAAAGCAAAGACAAAAACAACTACAAGACATCATATTTTATTAAGAAATGAAGCAGAACATGTCATGGACCTTAGACCAGATACCCATAGGCTCTCCCAAACTCAAAAGGATCCAACCAAGACACTCATGCTCTTATGGTATCACATGAACTCAAGGCCTCCTAGACATAAATCACAGAAACACTCTACTCTAACAAATGCACATTTGAGGTAGTTGACCAACTCAGCCAACCATAAATTATCTCCTGTGTTGGACCTATGATCCAAAATGTTAGTTCTTTATGTAACACATTATCATAGTCGTAATAAAGCTTAATATAGGTGTTAAGGGACACCAAGGAGTCTTAGTGGGTGTAACAGGTGGTTTTCAGCAGAAACGCTTTTCAAACCAAATTGTAAACATTAAATTACTGGAATCATTGAAGCCCGTGTAATGGATTGTTTTCCTGTTTTCCATTGAATCAATGTTTTATATGAAGTCTGTAATTCTTTCTAGGATAAATTTCCAACACTATGCATAAGTTCCAAAATATGCAAATATATTATCAGTTGTAACATCTTCCCTTATCAAATGTGTTGAGACGGGTACATTTTCCATAAGCATTTCCATTGTACAGAAGCACTTGACGAAAGTTTCTCACCTTATGAATCTTCTTTGTTGCATGTTTCCAGAGCTAGAAAATGCAAAATAGATCTTTACTATATTTTTCCCATTCCTTTTCAAAAATATAAAATCACCTTATATGGAATTATAAAAATTCATTAATAATATTTAGTATATCATATTTATTAATTATTGTACTGTACATTATGCAATTTGTATAACTATGCGATAAATGATTTTTGGAGTATCTTTAACATAAAATATTAAATTATACATAAATGTCATTGCCCCTTTGTCAATAATTCTGAAGTTAGCATTTCTATATCTATTTCAAAAACTACTTTTGTTTTTCCCCATTTTGTATAACATAGTGGAGAAGGTTTGAGAGGCAATGACAAAAGCCAGCTGAGCAAAGCCCAGGAAAGCATATTTTGCTGGATCGCGAAAGACATTGAGGGTCAGGTACTAAACTAAAGATTTATAATCCACATATATTGCAAAGAAGATACCATACCACACCTTTTCCAGTGGCAACTCCGAACTAATTTTTTATAATTCAGATATATTGAACAGAAGATGCCATGCTGCACCTTTTCTAGTGGCACTCGTGATCTCTCACATTCTTGATGGTGTAATGCAGAAGGTGTTTGACACTCATTATTTAAGAATGATGAAGGGAAAGGATTTGAGGAACTTTGGGTTAATCCCTCCAAGGTTAGTAATAATGAATAATCTACCCCTTTACCCATAAATTGATAATTTCCTATTTATTATACCATCCATAGTACAATGGCAATAAAGTCAAAGGTTACTTAGGATAGACCTTAAAGATCCTGGTTGTATAAATCCAAACCTTCTAGTAATTATTTTAGGTTCCCATAGAGAAAGAAGCCTTTTCTGAATTGGGGCTCGATGGTTTGCAAAAAATAAAAACATTTTTATTTTCCCTCCAATAGGCCCTCTACATTATTAGGTAATTTAGCTAAAGAAACATCAAGTTTCAATATATAGCTGTTGAAGTTGCTGAAGACATTGGCTAGCCACCAACTCAAGCTCTTGGGCTGCCTTCGCCATGTCAGCAACATCCATCAAAAGGTTCTTTGTCTTCTCAAATCCTGCTCCTTCTCCTATAACTTGCTCTCCATCTTCTCTAAGACCAGCTCCTTCTCTTGTAACTTGCCTTCTCATTCAGCTATTCTTTCTCTCTGCTAGTTGTATGTTTCTCTCGGCCAACTAGCTATCTTACTTAGTCACAGTCTCTTCAAGGGCTATCACTCATGCATGCTCTACTACTGTGATTTGAGCCAACTGCTCTTGAGACTTTCACATATGATCGGACAACTCTGCTCAAGAAGTCTCAGCCTCTTGAAGGGCTCAGTCTCTTGACTGTGTGGCCTCCTCAATCGAGCCATCTGTCTGTGCAAGCAGAGAAAGATGTCTATGTAACTCATCTCTATGCCATGACGTGTTGAAAGCACTTGACCATGACTCCCTCCAACTATGGGTGTTGACTTGGTAGTCAGCACCTCCTTGGGGGTTCGTGACATGGCTTAATCGCCTCCCGTGGGTCGGGATAAATCAGGCGTTTGTATCGGGCATTGTCAGTTCGAGCTTTTGGCGCAACGACAAATGATTCCAACAATTGGTATCAGAGCCTTGGGTCACGGGTTCGAGTCTCCCTTCAATGGGTGTTGAAGGCTCACTCGGTGCTGAGGGGGAGATTGTTGACTTGGTGTTCAGCACCTCCTTGGGGATTCGTGACATGGCTTAATCGCCTCCAGTGGGTCGCGTTAAATCTGGCGTTTGTATCAGGCATAGACAGTTCGAGCTTTTGGCGCAACGACAAATGATTCCAACAGTGGGGTCTACGCAAGTGCCAAGCACCCAACATCTCAGCTGTCTCCACTCTCAACCATCCTAGTGAGATAAAGCATGTGAAAAACTCTCCCTCACAAGCAATCTGCATGAATGCTAGAATCCTCTCTGACCCGTTCACTACCAATGGGTCATGGCTGATGTCAAGGTGGCGAGCGATATCCCTGATCACATCTATAACCTTAGCCATAGATTGGAGTTCTCCAATATACCATTGGATTGTGCCAATAGGGTCGTATGCATTTGGTTAGCCAATATCTATGAAAATCCCCTCTAATTCAGCCTCACTAGACAATGACGACTCCTCTCCTATGAGAATTCTACTTTAACAAGTTTACAGAGTAAACGGAAATATAGAGCTACAAGAAAGAATGGTATAAATCACGTGCAACATTTCCAGAAGATATAGCTTTATTATCAAATGTCAAATATTCAGTAAATACAGAACATCATGAGAGTGGTCCGCGACTATGAATAATAAGTACATATATATAGCAGACCAACATTGGTTAAGACTACCAACCGTTGATAACTACTAACAAACAACTAACTGGTCGGGGACTAACACTGCAAATACATAACATAATTATTTATTACATACCAAACTATAACATATTTACTTTATTCTTTGCTGACTACATGCTTTTATATTTTGAGCACTATCTATTTTTTTGAGAAAGATGTGGGCAACCCTTTTTGTTTGAAAAATGTTTATTTTGGCAATTTAGAAAAAACATTTTTTTCACTACTAGCATTGTTTTTAACATGAGCCTCAAGACCCCATTAGAGTAGCACTGAATTAATTTCAAAATAAACAAAGGAACGGTTGCAAAAGGACATAAATTTATAATGCATTGTGTTCATTGGTGAGGTAACTATTCCAGACCCAAAGCATGATTGTTAAATGGTATTTGTATGCTATGACACCATACGATCCACTATTTATTAGTATATTACTAGAGATTAAAAACTCTTTTCAAACTTGTAGTCATGTAACTCTGCTGTCTCTTTTCAAATTCCATTGCAGGCTGTGTGGAACTAATTCTAGTCTTCCTCCACAAGTATCTTCTTTAGAAATGCACCATCCTAATATGTAAATTTATAATTCAATCATTAAGTAATTTACTCACAATAATAGGAAGAAATTAGACAGTGACATACACCTTAGGGTATCCTTCTAAGCGGTACACTATCTTGACTTTGTTAAGACAGTGCACACTATAAATAAGAAACATAGATATTACAAGCCCGCTGCTTATGAAAACACAGGTTAACAAACTCCCCCGTGATTAGAAGCAATTGTTCAAAGAAGGGATTAACTATCATAAAGAATATGGAACACTGCAAACAGATCCTTGTTAATTTCTTATCCTTTAGATTGTATTCTAGATCTAATAATTGCATGCTTGAAGAGAATATTCTATTTTCCAATCACAGATTTTGTGAGGCAATAGAGAATGTTGACCATTATAATATTTTGCTGGTCATTCCAAAAGAAACACTAGTACATTAAGCTACAAGTTGGTTACTGAAACACAAGTATGAGAATATTTGTCAATCACCTTGCTGTGTTCAAAACTTCATACAATGAATATATTGGATGACACTGCAGGATTTAGTTGAGTTGTACCTTACAATGCCCATGGCCAGATAATTCAGATACATAAACTTTGCATGTAACTGCCATTAAGCCCAAGCTATGTATTGTTTCTATGTAAATGAATGAGTCAATTTTTGTAAGGTTCTGTTTTCAGCTTCTGAATTTACAGAGGTTTGGTTAATAATGAAATGTTGGTTAACTGAATGCAGTAAAATGCTGAAACTGCAACAGACTCAAAGAAAACAACTTTGGGTAATACATGTTGGTCTGGGACAAAACTTATTGCTGATATGGAGTCTGTGATAGATTCCTCCCCCTTTGCAGGCAAAAATTCTCCTTGCTTGGGGTAAGTTTACGAGCCTGCTGACTTTGCATGAAGTATAAGTACTACAAAATATGAGTTAAGTGAGCTTAAAATTTGCTATAGGTGCAATCACTCAAACAAGCTACAAATGGTAATTTCAGCATTGAATCCAACGAGTTAGGAAACAGTAAATAAACGTAGAAGAAAAAGAAAAAGAAAATGAAAGAAATTATATTAATGTCCACAGATGACCAAAAGTAGGTCAATGGGACTTGAGAGTACACCCACTTACAATAGAAAGATCTAGAACTTGAAAAAATTCTAAAGAGGCCCACAAAGCAGAATAACCAAAAAATACAGCTGTGGACTGCCACCACAAGTGGTTAAGTGAGCCATTGAATTTCTAGAGGTGATATTTGATTTTCTACAGTATGTGAATGACATTTCAGGTGGAGCGTCTGGAGAATTTTCCATTGCCATTAACAGACAAGCTGATGCTATTATTTTGGACAGAATTGAGATCTAGAAATGCAAAGGCAAAGGTGAGCATAAGCAGTTCTAGTTCTAAATATTGGTGAACATTCGAATTTATGCAGGAGCATCCACGGTTAACGGTAATCAGTATCAACCAAAAAGAGAGTATTTTAGTTTTTTATTTTCTTAGGCTTTCTGATTTTTTCTGTGGAAAATAAATTATAACATTAGGCCAAAATATCCCTTTTAATATTTGGTCATTTTTAATGTTATTGCATTTTTGGTGAGGAGAAAGTCTAGGAAGGAAAGTTGATGTTTAAAATTTGAATTTTGGTCAACTTGCATTAGGATTCTTGGGAGTTGCATGTCATGACATCATTAATTACTCCTCAGGAGGTGAAGTTTCAAATTCTGGGCACCCGTGTGGTGTTGAGATACTTTATTTTCTAATTCAGGACCTATTTGGGTGGAGTGGGAAGGCAAGAAGAATCTACTGTTTTAGCCATTAATGCATATTCAGATTTTCAAAAAGGGGTTAAGAGCTTTTCATGCTTTTGGTCGTGATATTTTGGGGGGAGACCACAAATTTTGGGTTGAGGGGACCCTTGAGGCATTATCGATTTGGCAAATTTGTGGGTGATTTTCAGAGAAGTGGGATTTTTGCAGGTGTGGGCGTGGGTTTTGGGAGGAGGTGGTTTTTGCCTCTTGTTTGCAGGTTTGAATGTGATTTTGCAGCAGCTGGCTGGCATTTGGAAGCCATTGTTGAAGAAATGCAGGCTATGATGAAGATTTGGAGGTTGGAGAGCTAAGATTGCTAGTGAGAAAAATCTGTTTGGTGATGAGATTTATGTAGCTTATTCTCCATGATTGTAAATGTTGTTGGACTGATTACATATCAGATTTTCTGTATTTTTATCAGCCCATGAGGCTGCAACTTAATGTTACATCAGATTTGTAGAGACTTGGTCTCATTTCAGGCATTGTTGAATGAAAAAAGCATGTTCTATTTTCAGATTTTATAGGCCTATTCTACTCATTTTATGAATTCAGTTGATGTTGTTGTGTGGGTTTAAGAGAGGGTTTTGTGAGCGTGTCACCCTGTTGCATCAAAAATTTGCAGGGAACAGAAGAAACCCCTCTGTTTTAGAAATGCACAAACAATGGCTGTTACCAGAAACATCTCAAAAATGCCAATAGCGTTTCCAAGACAGCCTGGCATTTCTAGGACAGGCCTGCATCCCAACTCAGTTCAGATATGACAAGCAGAAAACAAATAAAAGAAACTAATCCAAATCAGTCCACACTTTACTCACATAAACGAACCCAACCCAATCTAAATCCTAAAACAAACAAAAAATAAAAACCAAAAACAGAACACATTTCATACTGTTAGTGAACAGATTTGTCTTTCTACAAAAAACCTTTTAAGTTTACTCTATCACCCTTAAAAGACAAACTATTTCTAACAGTTGGGTAAGTATCTTTTATGATCACTTCCCTCTGAATTTTATAACAGGTACAGCTCCCTCATAAGATATTCAATGAAATGAAATAATGATTCAATCGGTTAGCTTTTCACCAGAAAGCTTATAAAGGCTGCAATATCATTATTTGATGATATGCTTCTAAACAAATATGAAAGAAATATAACCGAACAATGAGTAGGAAGGAAACACAGTTACTTCCACAATTGCATTTCATGAAAAACATAAACGACTTCTCGACCAAAGATAATAGAAAGTAGATAAAATCCAGAATTTAGATATTATGAACCAACAGACAAATGTATAAAACAGGATAAACAATATGTCAACACAGGACACCTTGCTTTGGTTTGTAAACAACACAGATTCAATAACCTTTCTGTCATATATTTCAGAGATTACTACACAGATAATTGCCTGAAATCTATTATGTTCATAACATTTAACAATCCAAACTGTAATTATCAAAATCTATATCTATCAGTCCAAAAGTTTTTCGAACCCTTTAAAAGTTTGAGCAGCTAGAATAAATAGTAGCAGAGCACCGAGAGGCCTCCCGAAAAACACGGCCTCTCGGGCAAACAGTTAAGTAACTAAACAACCAGAAAGAGGACACACGTCCTATAAAGTTTGCATGCTAATTCAGTAAAACTAAATAGCCAAATCAGGCTCCTTATCAATAGCACGATCCTCGCTCCCCGCTGGGCTTCCTTCTTCATCGGTAACTGATTGAGTAGGCTTCCATTCTTTATACACTTGAACCAGTTCTTTCGCGAGCAACAGATGCGGGATCTTAGAATTTACTATCCGAGCCATAGAGGCATCTTTGCTCCACCTCAATTTCTTTACCTTCTCAATGACATTGGATAACTGATCGACACACACACAAAGCATAGATTCAATCCTTGCTATCTGAATTAAGTCAGCGGCTTTAGGATTGATCTTTTCCCTGATAGTCTTAATTGCTGAGTCGAAAGCATCCAGAGCGCCCTTTAGTTCTTGCTCACCAAAGACTGATGAGTAGGTATAAGTGAAATTAATCACTTTCAACTCATTCAGGGCAGCTTTTTGGATTTGTTTAGCTTCAGTTTCATATTCCTTATTTTATGTAATAGTACCCCTTATCAAAGCAATGCGCCAACTGATATTTTTCCTAAGGATGAAGAAAAGAGACTCTTCGGCATCCTTTAGGGACTTTTCTACACAGAATTTATTAAAGCCGTGTCTCTCTATCTCCATAAATTTTGTCATTGCTGACACCCATTTTTCCTCTTTTGTATTCCAGACCTAGCGTTGAGCTTGCAATTCTCCCATCACTGCCTCGGTGTCATGAAGAACTGAATGTGAATCTTTAATGCATTGTCTACCATTATTGTGTACTTGAGACATCCACTCGTCAACTGAAGAAACCAAGGTCCGCCCCCTTTGAAGTTGATTCAGCAACGTTTTACTTTCTGCAGAATTGGGGTCAAACACCTGAGATGATTGGGACAGCGGGGTAACATCAAAGTTGCAGAATGTATTGATAAACTGGGAAAGTGAGACAATGGTCTGCTTCAATTCCTTCTTCTCCTTGCTATCTTGCGCTGATGTGATCAGCATCTATTGGGTTGTTTCCTTGAAAAGGTGGTTCTTTCCTGCTCTGTCCATAGTCCCTAACTCAATTTTGGTTACCTCAAAATCTTCAACTGCCACATCTTGCTTTTCTTCCTTTGGTCTGTAAGTAGCTACCTCAACTGTCCACTTCCCAGTTTTAGCATCAACAAACATGCGTGCTGTACTCTTCACTTTCTTGGCCTTGGGAGTCTTTTGAGCATATTTACTAACAATATCCTGCACCGGAATTGATACAAGAATCAAACTCTGTTTCCTATTAACTGAAGAAGTTAACCATTTGGGCGTATCATTAGTTGCTGCTGGCTGAGGGCCAACTTTAGTAGGGGTGTCCATCAAATCCAGGGTTACATCATCGAGGTCAAAAAGATCTTTCCCGATTTGGTCATCATCTCCAATTTGATAGTTCAAGTCTCCAAACTTGTCATCCTCTAGGTTAACTGTTTTTGTCTGCTCCTGAGTCATCTTCCCTTTTCTTTGTGACCGGGATCTCGATCTGGTAATGCGTTGAGAGGCCACAGTGGAAAGTTCTGCAACAAACTTCTTCTTGGAATCTTTCTTCTGCTGCTTATCAGAGGAACCTGCATTACCAGATGGTTTAGGCGAATTAGAAACAGAGGGGGAGGAAAATAAAATTGAAGATTTAACTCCAATTGTTTTAGGACTAGACTATTCTCTTTTTGCCTGCAGCCATTTTTCAGTTAGTTTGAGCACATGCTGTGTTCTGCATTTAATGTCGTCTTCCTCCTCTTTCGACCAATCAATATTTATCTCTTCGGTATCCAGAAGTCTTTTGAAACTGGGTTCAACCAAGTCAGAGCCATCATCTGTTACCCCCTCTATGCTGAACTGTATTCTCATGGACAGAATTTGGGAAATGCAAAGTCTGCTATGGCCTCTCGTAATGACTTAGGACTCATTTGCACAATCCTCCCAAAAATCCTCTAGATGGGGAACTGGAAACATGTGAGATCTGAGACCTAAGCTCCCGCTAGCAAAGTTTTTGTTATCAAAGCCTATTCGCTCTGTATAATACTTGAAATCAAAATGACCAAGGTCACTTCCAATACTTATTGCATCTTCAATAGTCAGGCATGAAAACTTTCCTAGCTACAACGGGAAGATTTTCTCACCTCCTTCCCCAGGAAGAAAACGTTTAAGCACAATAGCAAGTTGTCTACAGACTTCTGCAAGGATGAAACAATCAAATGCATACCTAGGCAATTTTGTAGGGGCATCTTCAAAACCACCAATTCTTATATAAGAGAACCTAGGGAACTG
>MU227678.1:975863-1012305 GCA_018584345.1 Thuja plicata
CAATTATGTATACATATTTTATATATGTATAGTGTGGATATATGTCTATATATATATATATATATGATCAATTATGTATACATATTTTATACATGTATAGTGTGGATATATGTCTACACACACACACACACACACACACACACATATATATTTTTATGTGTATAGACATATATGTCGTTACACACACAAGCACATACACACACACACACACACACATATGTCTAATATATTATATATATACATATATACATAGGTATATATGTATATTTATCACACATTAGATATATATATTTATCACACATTATATATATATATACACATACATTAATATACATATATATATATATATGTATATTGTATATGTGTATAGACATATAATGTATGTGTATAGACCTATATCCACACTATTCATCCATTCATGTATATATATATATATATATTGTATATGTGTATAGACATATATGCTGATACGCACGCACACACACACACACACACACACACACACACACACACACACACACACACACACATATATATATATATATTCGTGTCTTTGTTTGTTTTTTGATCCTTTTAGTTTTCTTTTGACTTTTCCTTCTTCTTGTTATTATCTGATTCTACTTTGCTCTTAGGATCTTCCCTAGCCCCCCCTCGTTTTGCGTGCCCCCTTTCTCTCACCAACCCCCCCTTCTCTTTTATCTTCTAAGTGAGGCCTGGTCTGCATCTTATTTTTACATTCCTTCATGTTCTTTGCTCTTATCCTGATGATGGATTACAGAGTGTGATCCGAAACGTTGATGCTAAAAATTACACATAATCAAAATCCAGAAATCAAGCTGATAATTCTTATGGATTGTGGAAATATGATTGATTTAAACATTCTTTAATAGTATTCTAATAGGGCTTGAACTTTCGGGACAAGAACAACAACACTACAATGTAACCATCACATTATTCTAATGCCAAGAAAAAGTTTATTAATATAATTAGATGATCTTAAATTTATTCTCTTTATTTTTTGAGTTAACATAACAAATATAAATATAAGTAAACGCAGTAGCATTATTTGAAGACTTGTATTTACAATTGTAGTAGTGTTTTTTTTAATATTAATGTCATTTCCTATTTAGCATATGAGATTTGTATATTAATGTTTTTGACATTAATCAACAACAAAACAAAGGTGTTGACCCTTACAAAACCACAACCCCAGGGCATAAAGCTAGCAGCATACTAACAACAGAAAAATATCAAAAGCAGCAAAGAACAAAACCACCAAAAAGTAACCATGGGAAGTGGTTAGTCAACCTAAAAACCTCAAAATTACCATCGATATACAGATAAATATAGGTAATAATAGATTCAAAAAAATCCTACTCCTAATACAGAAAACACAAAATAACCTATAGTTAAGCAAAATGTGCTTCTTGGAACTAGAGTCTAGGTAAAAAACAAGAACAAAAAGTAAAGTGTTTTTAAAAGCATCGTATTGGTAGGGGGTAGTAACCACAGCCATCCTGGAGTTAAAAATTACAAGGGGATTTGATGTCATAGCCCAACTGGTACAACACATGGCTCTAGTAATCTATAAGGACCTTGAACAAACCCTTGTAATTGCCTTCATCCTATCTGTTCTTGCCAAGAATCGTTTGTTGCAACAGACACTGGGAAGTCGCGAAGGTGTGCATAACCCAAAGACTGAACCTTGAGATGCTCCCATCTTTCGTTCCATGTCGGTTAATTTTATTTTTTAGTTTCCCGACCTCACTCTTCAAATTAGCCAACTCTGATGTGGGAACCTCATTAGGGTTGGCAGGGATAGCAATTTTCTCTTTAGGCATCATGTTCCCTGTGAGGTCAATGGGCTCCTCTTTCATGTTGTCAAAGATATGTGTAGAAATATTAGTAGTTGACTTTTTTGAACTGCCAATAGCATCAACTTCATTATCATCACACTCCATAGTCTTCTTCTTCACACCTTCTCTTTTAGACTTCTCATTCTCATGTTCAATGTTCTCCTCCAAATCATAATCAACCAACAATCTTCTCCCTTTCTTTGCAGACCTAGTGGCTAATCTATTAGCCATTTCATCTTCCTCTTCATTGTTCACCTCCTAGATGCAAAGTTTGGTTTTCTTAGTGGGAGGGGTTCCCTTTCCTTTTAGAGGTGTCCAGCTTGGGTCCTTTACCTTTCAATTCGTTGGTGTCAGGGGGATACCAAAATTTAACATATTCGGGGTACCATGGTGGGAGGAAAATCTTAAGGGCACTTGGGTGATGAATGTCTTTCTTTTAACTAGGCCCTGGCATATCAATGACACTAACACGTGGGAGAGACTATAAAATAGAGGCCTTGTAGACAACAATAGGTTTAGGAGGGTAGAGTGCTAAATTAAAGTGGGAGAGATTAAAAATGAGGATAGGTTTCTTTCCCTTGGTATGGGCACTCTCTTTTGTATCAAATGCAAAACTTTCAAGGAAATTGAGTAAGAAAAAAGGAAAGGAGATAATTTCATGGTTCCTAAAATGGTTAAGGAGAGGCATGTGATAGTAGTAATAAAACTTTTAAAGCACCTTCAAGAGTGAAATACTTCATAAGCATGAGACAAACCTAGTCCCAAGGTGGTGGCTGGTGTACCCTATCATATCCCCCTGCATCTCGATCGAAGCCTCATTTCCCTTGAAAAACCTATTCAGACTATCATTATTGACCACCCGACTAGTCTTCTTCTATTTTCTTCCTTCAGAGAATAACTCAGTAATATTTGTGATCACCTTCTCACTAATTTCACAAGTGATACCCCTAACTACAACACTCCTTTCTTCCCAGAAGTTGGAAATTTGTGCAAACAAACCCTCATCAAACACATAAATGGATTCGATATAATTATAAACACCCCCTCTTTCAAATATGTCACACAATGGGGTTGTTCTTGAAATTGTGTGGCTTACCAGGCTCAATGCGGATAGGGTCCCCACCCATCTCTATAACAGAATGACAAGCTAACTCACTCCATAGAAGAAAAAAATTGTAACCCTTAATACAGTTGGGAAACTTCTTATTATCGCTGAGTTGCCTATCTATCTAATTGGATATAATCATTAATTCATCCTCTCTGTAAAATAATCTCATGTGAGCTACAATTCCCCACAAGCAAGGGCCTTTTCATCACATAGTACAAGGATTATGATCCTTTACAAGAGAGGTAATGATAAATGCTTAAGTGACTATGTGTGATCCGCTCAAAATGTCATCTCACCATTATAGGGCCCGCCCTCGGGTTGAAACAAATTTCATGATTCATTAAAAGTCACCTACATAGATTAGTACACCTTAGGGGGCTTTTAATGTCACATTGTTTGAGGTGATTCCACATCCCCAGATCATCATTCCATGCAATTAGGTTCATATTTAAATTCAAAATAGCATTTATAGCCCAACTCTCCCACTCGGTACGAAACTGGTTAGGGTTAGGGAAGACCCAATACCATAAAGTACACACCATGAAGTGTCACAACTAATACAAATTGTCACTCATCATCCCCATTAGAATTTGAGCCCTCTCCCCCTCAAGAGAGTTTGAATTCCTACTAGGAGAGAATGAAGACCCCCCAACACCTCAATCCCCCCAAGTTGTAACCTATTGTAGTAAGTGAGTTTGCTAGCATTTTGTCTTCCCTATAAACGTGTGTACCATCCTAAAAAGTATGAACCATTATTAGGTGCTCATTTTTAGCCCCATTTTAGTATGTATGGGTTGCCACATTGATTTCACGTCCTTTTAACACTTATGCATCCTTCAAATCAACATTATTTGTTCAAAACTCGAGGATGGCTTTGACTTTTATGCATGATTTCCCATTTTTTCCACCTATCACATAATTCATCTTCCACCTAGGACCTATGAATGTATTTTAAGATTTTGGGATTTGTCCTTATTTCCTGGCAGACTGTGGCTTTCACCACCCCTTTCTGTGGCTTTCACCACCCCTTTCTTGGCACACTCCCCTAAGTCCCAGGCAAAATTTTGAAGAACTTTGCCTAGACAAGGTCGGTCAAGTCGGCCTTGTTTAGGATAAGGTCATCTAGGTCGACCTTGTCCTAAAGATTTGTGCTCTAATTATCTTTGGGCCCGATGTGGGGGTTTATCTCCTAGATCTTTAATCAAGGTCGACCCTGCAAAATCTAAGTCCCAAAATCTGTATAAAAAGGAATCAAACCCTCTCATTTTGACATCTTATATCTATTATCCATCTCCATGCAATTATTGTGCAATCTATTATGTATTCAAGGGATTTAAGTGCAAGTAAGCATCCATTGTTGAAGGCATCCATCATCCAGCATTCAAGTGCAAGGAATCCATCAAGAGCCATTAAGCATTTCAAATCTTCATTCCATCATGCATTCAAGGAATTTTATTCCATATATCTAGCATATTTTACCTATTGGAGGTCAATCAAAGGAGTTTTCAATCAAGGAAGGAGATCTACATTCATCCATCAAGTCTTCTTCTTCTCTTTCTTCCTTGATCCAACATTGTGGCAAAATACAACATCAGTCATTCAAGGGTTTTGTTCCATGATTTTCTATAGAATTCTTGTGGATTCCAAGCTATTGCATCAACACTTGTGATCATCTCCAAAGAGGCATTGCATCATTGAGGTATGAGGTGATTTATCTTTCAGATCTAGATTCCACTTCATATTTCCTTATGAAATGTCAATTCAATTTTAAGGTTAATCCCCAAAAATGGGTTTGACCAATGCAAACCCCTTTCCACAACATTTTGCCCTTCTTTTTGTGTGCAGGAACAGTGACAAAAATTATGAATCTAGATTCGGGAATCTCATAAACAGTCACAGGCCCTCGGAAAGTTTCATCAAATTCGAAGTGGAAAGGACAAGGTCAAAATTTTCATCATCATCCTGGACTAAGTTATCCAGGTCAGCCTCATCCTCTGGGCTGAATTTTTCACAAAATACAGTTACAAGCATCCTAATCTCAGATCTGGAGTTTTACCTATTTTTGACATCTATGTGACAGTTAAAATCATATCTGAAGGTCAATCTTCATCTTCTTATTTTTGAGATGATTTCATTCCTCCTATTTTCTCCTCGTACTTACTTTATAGAACATATTTACTATTATTTACATATGATTATCATTTTCTATAATAATACAAATACCCCCTTTATATAGATCTTACATTAGCACCCTTCATCTCTTGGTTGTGATAATTAGATTTTTTTAAGGGTGGGTTTGTATTCTAATGCATAATATGATTTGGTGAGTGATTTAAATCCTAGCATTTCTCACCATTTTTATATTATACATTTTGGTGAACCCAACTTGTGAAATTTTCTCCTTTTGATTTTTGGTGGTTAGATCCTCTTTGCATGACATTTCCATTTTCATTTGATGTCTAGATCTACTTTGTATGCGTTGTAGATTTTTAGATTTGTTCTTCATTAAATTGTTGAATGTACATATAATTGAATTCCTAGATTCATTGCACCATATTTCATGCATTAGTTATCATTGTATTTCATCTAGATCAATTTGTTTCTTGTTTATGCATCTGCATTGATGAAAAAGGACAAAAACAAAATTGCATGTCTTCATATTATATTATGTTTATAATGCATCTATTTTCTCAAGGTGATGGTGGCTTAACCTCCCTTTTATCACTTTATCCCTCTCCTAAGGATCCCCCTCATAATGAGGTCATATCGGTGCAAGAAGATGTTTTTAACCCTTCTTTCAATAAGCTCTCTTCCGAGAGAAGTGTTGAAGAGGTGTTAACTCTTCTCTTGATATGTGCTTCCCCCATGAGTTCATACCCTGCTAAATTCCCTTTGTGACACATTGCCTTCTAGGAATGAAGCTTTTATGAACTATGATTATACTTCTCTTAAAGTTTGCAATGATCTCCTTATTTGTGATGAACCACTAGATGATAATGTTAACTATTCTCTCCCTCATGAAATAACTTTGGTCCAATAAGATGATATAGTGGTTGAAATTTCTTCTACTTCCTCTAATGATGCAGGAGCATCTTGGGATATTGGAAATATTTCATCAACCAAAAATATTTGCTTTCATGTTTGATCAGTCTTAGATTTTCTTTTCGTGATCATTCTGTGCATATTCTTGGAGGTTGTGATCCTTACATCATGTTCAAGGCTTTGTGTTGGACCTTATCCTAGGTTCGCGCATCATTTGGTTACTTTGCGTATGATATCTTGTTGATTCTTGGCGAGACTTTCGTGTTCTTCATGTTTCCGTCCAGTCTTCTTATTTTCCAATCTTGCGATGGTTTTCCTGATCGGTGAAGCTTAATGGCTCATTTCTTGATGATGTTACATTTGTGGTCGAACTACTTGAGGGATCATGTTTCTTATTTTATTCATTGGAAGTTTGATCCTAATGATTTGGGTCCTAACCTATTGGTTGTAACACATTTTCTTTCTTATTGGGAAATGTGATCTTTCTAGGCTAACCTGATATTTGTGAAGGCTTTATAAGCTTATGAATTTGTTCCTAAAGGGGAAGAGTTTCATAACATTATCTTGTTGTAACTATAGCTAAATATTTGTAAGGCTTTCTGATTGTAATCAGTCCTATATGTCTGACATGTATAATTGCATGTTGCAGATCCATTATGTATGATTTTCTGAAGTTAATAAAGAAGGTTGATCTCTCATTTCTTCTTCGTTTTTCTTATTTATTTCTTTTTGTAATGCATGATGCAAGGATCAGACAGATCTCTTTGAGTTCCTTCCATCCTTGACTACATCAAGTGGTATCAGACTAGGTTTTTGCGAGTTAGGGTTTTGTTGGTGGGGTGGCGGAGGAAAAGATCCGACCTACAGCTATTGAAGATTAAGAAGATGGCAAAACAAAATGCTAGAGGTGGAGCAAGGAATGTAGATCCAGGTGTGTTGGATTTGTTAAGACAAATTTCTGTCAGATTGGAAGCGGTAGAAACTTCTCAGAGGAGAGGACAACATATAGAAGATGCAAGTGATGAAGAAGGAGATGAACAAAATTAGAATCAGGTCGAAGAAGGAGAGAATAATGAGGCACAACCGGAGTTGAATCAAGAAGAGGAGAGGTTCATCATAGCCTTGACTAATGGTAATAAGAGACCTCACTTTAATCCTCCTGAATATCATGGTAACCTTGATTTAAATGAATTGATAGATTAGATCACAGATATGGATAAGTACTTTGAAGTTGATGGAACTAGTGAGAGAAGAAGGTAAAATATGCCTACACTAAGTTAAAAGGACATGCATCCTTATGGTGAGAACATTTACAAATAGATCGGTAGAGAAGAGGTAAATATAGGATCAAATCTTAGGATAGGATGGTGACTAAACTAAAATCTAAGTTTGTTATAGAGGATTATCAAGTAAGTATGTTTCAGAAGTTGCAAAACTTGAAGTAGAAGAACCTAAGTGTTAAGAATTACACTAAGGAGTTTTACAAGCTGAATATTAGATCTGGTCATGTATATGATGAGGTTGAACAAGTTGTGTTAGGAATAACAGTCCACGAGCACAACTGAGAGGGGGGTGAATCAGTTGTGAGACAAATTATTAAACATTAAACTTATAAACCAAAACTTAAATTCAAATGATAACACAATAAATGGAAACACAATAACACAATCCTTTGTTGTCGAGGAAACCATGTTAAAGGTAAAACCGCGGTGGGAATTAGCACCCACAAATGATGTAGTGAGAGTATAGTATCCCTGTTAAAAGATTTAGCCATGTTAGGAGCTTATTACAACATTACAGTACATAGTCCCTATTAAAGGATAGACCCTGTTAGGAGTCAAGAGTAACAGTGGGCTCACTGCCCAGGCACACTACCCAAAGAAGGTTAAATCTGCTAGATTAGGCTGAAAGCTAATCTCCCAAGAACACCTGCATGCAAACCTGTCACATGGAAGAAGCAAAGACAGAAGACAGAAGAAGCTATGGAGGCCAAAAAGCCAGAGACATCATATCCATGTTCAAAGAATGAATTTTTGTTATGAACAAAATGATTACAATACAATCTCCTTAGAAAATACAAAGAGGTGACTCCTTATAAAAGGAAACACAAAACCCTAAAAGGGAAAACGTAAGGTAAGATTAAGCAACTAGAGTGAATAGGTGAGTTAGTAATTAGATCAAAATGATTTAATTAATAACTCAAAGGTATATTACTCTAACACCCCCCCTTAAGATAAGCTTAGGGAGAAGCAAAACCTAGGAAACTAGTGCAGAAAGTAGGAAAGATGGGTCCTGGCAACAAGGCCTGAAGAGGCACCCAAGTACAAGAAATCTCTGTGAAACAGGGAATTAAAGAAAACCCAATGGGAAAAACTTTACCCCAAAAAGAGATGAACTAGATGAAGGAAACAAAGCCTCCAATCTAGGAAAAAAGTTCCAGAGAAAGGAACAAGAAAGAGCAAGAAGCATCTCTAAAGCACGAGGCTGCAAACATTGTCAGAAGTAACTGCTGGAACCCCCACTGAAGTGCGTGACCAGGTAGAGAAGACAAAGTCTGAAGAGCTGATCAATCGAACCAAGGAAGAAATAGAACCAATATGTGAACCCCCCCATAATGTTGAACAGGGAGAGGTGACAGGAACACTGAAATGCAATGATAGAAACATCTACAGAAAGAATAATCAGGAACATCAACAGTGCAACAGAAGCACAAGCATAGGATAAAGGGTGGTGTCACTGACACACAGCATGGGCTAATGTCATGGAAGGTACGCTCACTTGATAAAGGTGGATAAGCACAAAATGACAAAACATCGTAACCCCCCCATGGCACTTTATAACTGAGTGCGAGTACAAAAAACACACAAGGTGCTCGAAATCCCAGATATGCAAAAGTAGGCACTTTATCTCAGCGTGTTTACAGAAAAATAGAATGCTACAGAAGAGAAGCATACAATGCTCAGAAGTGAGAAAGAAGAGTGAGCCAGAAGATCAGAAGAAGGGATCCCAGGACCTGTAGAACCTAAGTAATCTGCCAGAGTGTGAAAGAGAAAAACTCAGAGGAGTGAGAACCTAGAGTAGAACCTAGAAAAAATACCCCTGCAACTGAAAATTTCACTGAACTAGCTTTCTAACGATATCTGGTTTGCCAAAAATGGAGTCCGAATGAGCAATATATGGCTCCCGAAAGGTAAAAACAAACATCAGACTTTGATAGAAAAAAACACTGTCAAAATAGTAGAGCCAAAAAACCTAACCAGCATAGTCGAAAAGAGCTTTCTGATGATATAACAAAGTCCAAAAAAGGCCTCCGTATGCTCCAGATAGAGCGAAAAAGGTGAGAAGGGCCCAAAAAAGCTCAAAAACCAAGTTTTAAGCCCCTGGGGCTAAAAAAAAAAGCCCCCTGGGCGCATGGCGCGCGCAGGGGCTGGGCCGGAGCCCCTGGTCATCAATATGACCACCGCCTATGCAAAAAAGGGCTAGGGGGCTAAACAATCCCGCCAAGCGATGCCAAAGGGCGGAGCGAAGCGGGGAGGAGGGTCGGCGAGCCGCTATGGGTGACGCAGAGCCGGCGGGCCGCGGTGGGCGGCGGTGGGGCCAGTGCTGGCGGGGGATGGGAGGAGCAGGGGCCAGTGGGGCCGACGAAGCCGCTGAGAGAGGCGCAGCCGGAGGAGCCAGCGGGAGGCACTGCCGGCGGGGCCAGGCAGCGGTGGGGCGGTGGTGATGCGCCGGTGGCACCATTAAAAATTGCACTGGCCGTGTTAAATAAACGCATAAAAAGCATTAGAAAAATGTTTTTTTAATTTTTTTTTAATTTTTTTTCTCAGTTTTCGTGTCGTACGACACTGGAAACTAAAATTATTTTGCCTCTAGAGCCCAAATGTCCAAAATGGACAAGTTTTATATGTATCCTAGGGTGTTTGGGTGCTCTAAGCTCAATGGAGATGTCTGTTTGAGCTTAAAGTGACCAGAAACAAAACCCAAAACAAAATATATATAAAAAACCTTTGAAACCCTTGAAAACCTTCTGTTTCTGGCACGCTTCAATGACATACGAACAACGAGCAGCAAGTGAGCTCTAATACCATGTTAGATTAGGCTGAAAGCTAATCTCCCAAGAACACCTACACGCAAACCTGTCACATGGAAGAAGCAAAGACAGAAGACAGAAGAAGCTATGGAGGCCAAAAAGCCAGAGACATCATATCCATGTTCAAAGAATGAATTTCTATTATGAACAAAATGATTACAATACAATCTCCTTACAAAATACAAAGAGGTGAATCCTTATAAAAGGAAACACGAAACCCTAAAATGGAAAACCTAAGGTAAGCTTAAGCAACTAGAGTGAATAGGTGAGTTA
The DNA here is from genome assembly GCA_018584345.1 of Thuja plicata. Classification (NCBI taxonomy): domain Eukaryota; kingdom Viridiplantae; phylum Streptophyta; class Pinopsida; order Cupressales; family Cupressaceae; genus Thuja; species Thuja plicata. The sequence goes on from MU227678.1 coordinate 986,233, forward strand.
GTAATTAGATCGAAATGATTTAATTAATAACTCAAAGGTCTATTACTCTAACAAAATCCACCCTCAAGAATTAACAATCTGAACAAGTGTATATAAGAAATATACAATCTAGTGAATTGTCTAATAGCAATTGTCTTTGCTTGGTCAGTTCCAATGAAGTACTATATTAACAAACTCTACTCTACATCCATCAACCAATCAAGCTTCACAACTTCCACACTTCTCTTTCTTTCAATTACCTTCTCATCGTATCACTATCGCATCTTTTCAAAAGAAAATATCTCTCATATATACCCTATTACAATAATTGATTAGGTTGGCCAATTAAGCTTTCCCAATATACAAATAATTCATTCACCCCTTGCTAATATACACAAGGTACCTCAAACAAGTAAACATCAATTACAATACATCAGATATAATCCAAGATCCGTAATCCATGCTCTTAATCCATAATGCACGCTACATCTATGAAGTCAGCCTCAAATAGGTCTCCTCCAGAATACACACCACAGCTGACATCACCAAAAATCATACAACTTGTGATCAACAACAAACATTCCTCAACATGTCTTCTCTCATCCCTTAAGCTCGTATAACTTGAGTCATCATCGCATATAAGATATACCCAAAACACAAAGACTCGCTTTAGCAAGCATCATTGTCACAGTCCAGAAACCAGTCTTCACTAAAACATATGTAACATCTTCAATATGAAATATTGAGCCAATCAACCTTAAGAATAAGGTCATCACACATCTTTCTTCATATCCTCGTCTTCTCTCATTCTGATTCATCTGTATAGTGTTTGTACACTTTTGTCAGTCATCATACAATAGTAATAACCAGTCCGTTCTCTCCACAGAAACATATGTTGACATCAATGACAAAACATGAATGCCAACAACATTAGTAGTACCCAATTTTTATATCATCCAACAATCTCCCCCTTTGGCATTGATAGAAAGATATCAAAAAATCCATCAACCCAAAAGTACTCTCTCTCAATACAATCTTCTCAACATCCTCAACACAAATCTCCCTAAAGCAGTAGGGATTTTCACATAGAATATTTCCCCCTTTGGAAACAATGGCAAAGGGTGCCATAACTCTTCTTTGATCTTCTGTAAGGCGTAGCTTTTTGAAATCTTCATGTCTAAAAACTAGGTGCAAAATCACCCAAATGTGTTCCATAGTGTTCCTACGATCACTCCCCCTAAGGAGTAAATCCATACATCAAGTCAAGAAAATGATATAGCTCTGAACGCCACTAAACTGATGCATGCCTACATCAATTAATTACCACTGAGAGGTGCTCTCACCCCAAGCATACTTCTGAGATACTCAAAAGCATATTTTGGCAAAGGTTTTGTAAATATATTTGTTATTTGTTCCTTTGTGCTAATATACTCCAGTCTGATCTCTTTATCTGCTACCTTCTCTCTCAAGAAATGATACTTAATAGAAGTATGTTTAGTCTTTGAATGCATTATAGGATTCTTCGACATATTCACTATGCTAGTGTTATCACAATGGATAACCATTGGCTCTTCAAAAATTATTCCAATGTCCTACAACATTTGTTTCATTCAAACAACTTGTGTACAATTTATAGTTGCAACAATATACTCAAATTCAGAAGTAGACTGAGCAATACAGTCTTGCTTCTTACTTAACCATGAAACCAACCTTTTTCCAAGGAAAAATGTTCCACCACTTGTACTCTTTCTATCATCCACATTACCTACCCAATCAACATCAGTATAAGCCTGTAAAATAAAGTCATCTGATTTTTCATACCACAATCCATATTCTATTATTCCTTTCAAGTATCTGAAATTTCTTTTCATAGCAGCAAGGTGTGTCTCTTTAGGATCTGCTTGATATCTTGCCATAATTCCAACTACATTGGAAATATCTGGTCTAGTGTGAGTTAGATATTGTAGACCTCCAGTCATAGATCTGTACTTTTTCTGAAAAACACTTTGAGTTTCATCATTACTAGTAAGTTTATAACCAGTCACCATGGGTGTTCCAACAGGTTTACAATCTTCCATTCCAAACTTCTTCAACATTTCCTTAAGGTACTTGGTCTGAGATATAAAATTACCATTCTTATTCTGATTAATTTGCAAACCAAGAAATTTTTTTATCTCACCAATCATTGACATTTCAAATTCATCTTCCATTTCTTTAGAGAACTTTCTACTCATTTTATCATTGCCTCCAAAAAGGATATCATAAAAAAAAAACTTTTATGATTAAGATTCTATCTTCACCAGTTCTTAAATACAAATTACTGTTTGCATTACCTTTTCTGAAACCAAGATGAAGTAGATACCTGTCAAGTCTTGCATACCATGCTCTCGGTGCTTGTTTCAGTCCATACAATGCTTTCTTCAACTTACAAACCATGTCTTCATCTTTTATCAAAGGAAATCCATCAAGTTTCTCTATGTATACTTCTTCTTCCAAATCTCCATTCAAGAATACAAATTTCACATCCATCTGATATACTTTAAAGTCTTTATGTGCAGCATAAGAAATAAATAATCTCACAACTTCCAACCTAGCAACAGGAGCAAATGTTTCTTCAAAGTCTATGCCTTCTTGTTGCGAGTAGCCTTTACAAACCAGTCTAGCCTTATTTCTTACCATTGTTCCTTCCTCATCCATTTTGTTTCTGAAAACCCATTTAGTTCCTACCACATTTTTGTTTTTAGGTCTTTGAACCAATTCCCAAGTATTGTTTTTCTTTATCTGTTCTAGTTCTTCCTGCATAACTTTAGTCCAAGATTCATCTCTACATGCTTCATCAGTAGTTTTCGGTTCAACTTGAGAAATCAAACAAATTTCATCTCTTACTTTAGATCTTTTCATCATTCCTTTACTTACATTACCAATGATTTGATTTTTAGGATGGTTCTTCTTAACATACCTCAGAGTCTTAGGAGTCTCAGTAACCTCAATTGATTCATCTTCAATCTCATCATCAATCATCTAAGGTTCTGCAGGTTCAGCAGTGACCTCTTTTATCTCTGTAATCTGTCCACATTCATATATTCTTTCTTGAATCTAAAACTTTTCATCTATCCTCACATTAGCGCTTTCAATCAACTTCCTCAATCTCAGATTGAAACGTTTATATGCTTTGCTCTTAGTATAATAACCAAGGAAGACACCTTCATCACTTCTAGCATCAAACTTCCCTATCTCATCATCTCTTTTGATATAGCATTTACTTCCAATTATTCTAAAATATTTTATAGTAGGAGTATGGTCAAACCATAATTCATAAGGAGTCTTACTTGTACCTTCTCTGATATGAATTTTGTTCAAGGTGTACACTACAGTACCAACAACTTCTCTCCAATGAACATGTGATACATTTCCTTCCAGTAGCATAGTTCGGGCAACATCTAATATTGTTCTATTTCTTTGCTTGGCTATCCCATTCTGTTGTGGTGTCCTAGGAGAAGATGTCTTTCTGAATATTTTGTGCTCTTCACAACAGGTATTAAATAAATCTAAAGCAAACTCACCACCTCTATCTAATATCAAACATTTTATCTTTAAACCAGATTCATTCTCAATTTTTGCTTTGAATAACTTGAATTTGTCAAATGCCTCATACTTCTCTCTTAAATATGTAACCCACATCATTCTAGAAAAGTCATCAACAAAAAGTATAAAATACCTTTCACCATAGTAATATTTTTCTCTTGTAGGACCACACAAATCTGTATGTACCAGATCCAACTTCCCTTTTGCTAAATAAGATTTTCTTTTAAAATTGATTCTAGTATGCTTCCCCATAACACAATCTCTACACATATTGTTAAATGGTTTCACAGTCTTAGGTAGATATCTTACTGGCATTTGTCATACTTGCCTTCACTATATTATCAAAGTTAACATGACAATATCTTTTATGCCATAACCAATTGTCATCAACCTTCACAATAAAATAAGAAGCTTCAGATGTATTCAATTCAAATACATTACCTCTAGATTTATTACTAGATGTGATCAAGTCTCTTGATTTACTTCTGATAGAACATTTCCCATCAATGAATTTTAGTTGATAACCTTTATCCACTAGCTGTCCAACACTCAACATATTATGCTTAAGTCCATCAACAAGTAGTACATTGTCAGTATTAGTCTTTCCATCTAGAGAAATATATCTAACTCTAATGATAAGCTTAGGAGTATTGTCACCAAATCTAAAAACACCACCATAATTTCTTTTCGGACTAACAAACTTGTTTTTTTATCTCCAATCATATGATGTGAACAACCACTATCTATAACCCATTCAGATTTCTTTTCAACACGAGATACTAAGGCTTTTTCTTCATGTATAGGTTCATCATCCTTAATAGAAATAAATCCAATTTCATCATAGTCAGCAACATCATCATCAGAAACACCTTCACTAGAATAATAACATTCCTTGTCTTTAGAATACTTTGATTTGTAAAACTTAGGTTTATGTTTTGGAACCCTTGTAGGACATAGAGATGCAAAATGACCAATCTTGTTACATGGAAAACATTTCAAAAGTAACTCGCCTTCAAATTTACCCTTACCTCTCTTTTCTCTTCTAGTGATCAGGGCTACCACTTCATCTAGCTTTCTTTCTTCCTCATGTATATGTTCCCATTCATCGGCATAGTCTCCAAGTTCCTCTCTCAAGTCACTATTGCTGGTGCTCGCAATTCTAGATAAGGTCTTTTTGTTTCTATGCATAGTCACCTTGAATGTTGACTCAACTTTAGGTAAAGAATTTCCCAATTCTGCGGCCTCAAAAGTAGTTAGCTTTCCAATCAACATCTCTCTATTGAAGTTCGGAGTCAAAGGTGTAATCTCTTTTATAGCTTGTACTTTAGTTCTGTATGTAGGTGTCAGAGATTGAGAATCTTTGCAATCACTTCTTCTTCACTGTAAGTACCTCCAGAGTTTCTAATGCCAATAACCACTTCAGTAATTCTCTGTGAATATGCTCTAATATTCTGATCATCTTTTATTTTCAATGATTCAATCTTTTTCTTCCAATTTTGTAGATTTTTCTATTTTGTAAACTTATCTCCTTCATATAGTGCTTCCAATCTTGTCTAAATTTCATGTGCAGAGTCTAAGTCTTTTACTTCTGTGAATTCGCCTTCAGAAAGTGAGTTGATAAATGATTCCCTTGCAACCATATTACATGAAAATAAATTATTTTCATCTTCAGTAGCTTTATCCAATTCATCCTTAGTCTTTATCTTCTACTTTCTTTTTGTGATCATCTAGTAGTTGATTCTCAAACATAGAAAACGTGTTCTCATCTTGTTCTTCCAACTGTCAAAGTTTTCAAGATCAAATTTCATACTATCCTTCCTATAGTAAGTCATATTTAGCATCACCTCAAGTTGTTAATCTTTCTCTCTAAGCACCAACAACTCTGATACCAATTGCTAGGAATAACTATCCACAAGCACAACTGAGAGGGGGGTGAATCAGTTGTGAGACAAATTATCAAACATTAAACTTATAAACCAAAACTTCAATTCAAATGATAACACAATAAATGCCAACACAATAACACAATCCTTTGTTGTCAAGGAAACAATATTGAAGGTAAAACCCTGGTGGGAATTAGCACCCACAAATGATGTACTAAGAGTATAGTATCCCTATTAAAAGATTTAGCCCAGTTAAGAGCTTATTACAACATTACAGTACATAGTCCTTGTTAAAGGAAAGAACTTATTGGGAGTCAAGAGTAACAAAGGTCTCACTACCCAAAGAATTTTAAATCCACCCTCAAGGATTAAAAATCCAAACAAGTGTATATAAGAAATATACAATCTAGTGAGTTATCTTATAGCAACTGTCTTTGCTTGGTCAGTTCCAATGAAGTACTATAATGGCGCAGGAGCACCTAGGCTAATCTCTGAGATAGTTTCAATTTTGTCTTGTACTGACCTTATCCAAGTCAGTAATGTTTAACTTTTGACCTTAGAAGGTCTTGCGTGTGTTTTCCTAGGTGGATTAGACTAGGCTCAATCCAACCTAGATGTTTAATGCTTTACTAGTGGATAGTGCTAGATTAGGCCTAAGATGGGAAAATGGGTCTTAAAGCCTTTAAGGATTGGGAAAGGGTAGAAATATGCTTAAAATAGTTCCTAGGATGTTTCTACATCATTCTAGGTCGATTAGAGACCCTTAGCATTAATTTTTCAAAAAGGTGTAAAAGTTGTCACAATGTTGCTTGACAACATTTTAGCAACTTTTAATGTTGCATGACAACAATTGTAGAATTGGATTATTTTCAAAGCATCATTATGGGTAGTTTGCAGACACAGTCAACTTGCATTAAGTTTAAGTGTGATTTTATGGATTGAACTGTGAGAGTTAGTGTTGGACCTGTGTATTATAGGTTGTTCTAAGCATTTTTTGTTAAGTAGTATAGTTTATTTGAGTTCATTAGAGTAGGTTTTGAAATTTTTTTGTAGATGGCACAGTTACTGGTGTAGTTTAGACTATTTTTGGTTTCATGGCTCCCCCATAGTTCTCCACTCTGAAAATCATCACGACCTAGAGGAATATGGTAGGGAAGCCATTGAAGGTTGTTTGTGTGGAAGGATGAGCTCAAAAGAACAATATTTCTATTTTTAAGATCATGCCCTAGGCAAGATCAGTGTGATTGGCTAGGTGTATGACATAGAACATTTGATGTGTAATTGCAGGGGAAAGAGAGGAAGAATAGAACCAAACATGGTTTCAGAGATCATTCATTGGCCAATCCATTTAGGTATATTTCCAAGTAGAAATCAAAGGACTGCACAATTATAGCCCAATTAGCCCTATTAGCCCCACATTTTAGGAATCAACTGTAATGATGCCTTGGGAACCTAAGACCAACAAAATATTCAAGGTATTGAAAAATGGTATCTAAATGTCAATTTAGTTTTTGGGGTTATTTGGAAGTTTTGGGAAATAATTGGGAAAAATACTCTGTTTAGGGCTAGTAGACCAATTAGTCCTATTAGACCAAAACCATAGTCAATCTTGAACTCGATTGAGAAAGCCTTAATGCCCTATTAAAATTGAATCATTAGGGAGAAAAATAGTTGTTTTAGGGATGAATTCACCCCCTATAGCACTTATTATGACAATGAATTGAAGTTTCACTTGGAGACATCCAAGGAGGCGTGAAGAGTTGAAGTACACTTAATGATAGTTACCCCTCAAGGTGAAGCACAAGAATACCAACTCATAGAGTTGAGTTAGTGAGGTCTTAGGTCAGTGGAGAAAAGACTTGTGAGGTCCTAGAAGTGAATTTAGGATCTTGATAAGGCTAGGACAAGTAGAGTCCTAGATAGTCTTTGTGCGAGCACACCTTGGAGTGTCTCTATCATATTGGTATCAGAGCCTATCAAATTTGGATTGTGGTGAATGTTCCAACTAGCAGAGTTAGTAGGAGAGCCTACAATGGTGACAAATTCAGAGTTGGAAAAGAAGGTAGATGAGCAAGAAGAAGAGAATATATTGCTTAGAGAGAGATTGACATAATTGGAACACAAAGTGGACCAAGTGGAAGAAAAGACTGAAGAAGTTAAGGATAAGGTTGAAGGGAAAGGTAAGGAGATTTCAATAGATGATGAGGTCCCTGAAGCTGACTTTGTCCTCACTAAGGAACTGTTCTTGAAAGAACTAAAGGGTTTGAGTGGTAAAGCACTAGAAGGAGTTCCTATCTTTAGTGGAAAGATGGAACCAGAGATAGTCCTAGATTGGATAGAAGGACTAGAAAATCACTTTGAGTGTGATGGCATAACAGAAGCTCAAAAGGTAAAGGTAGCTAAGGCAAGACTTAGGGGGTCTGCACTCACTTGGTGTAAGTTTATCCAAGATGAGAGAGAGAAGGAAGGAAAGAATCCCATTGCCACATGGAAGGCTATGGTAACAAAAATTAGAGATGCCTATGTACCTGAAGATTATGAGATTCAGTTACATAAAAGGAGACAAAGTCTGAGATAGAAAGACTTAGATGTGAACTCTTATATTGAAGAGTTTCAAAGGATATGCATGAGGTCTCAAGTTGTAGAAGATGAGAAGGTGAAGGTAGCTAGATACCTTAATGGTCTCAAGTGGATTATAAAAGATGAGATGAGTCTCTTGAATCCTAATACTATTCAGAAATGCCACCAAATTATAGTAAAAGTAGAAGAGAAGCTAAGGAAGAAGCAAGACTCAAGCACCGCCAGAGGTAGAGGCAAAGGAAGAGACAATAGAGGACATAGAGGTGGATATAGTGGTAGAAGTTCTAAGACAAAGGATCAAGGAGATACCAAACTTATTGAGCAACAAGAAGGAAGTTCAAACAAAGGAAACTCCAATAGAGGAAGGAAATCTAATAGCAATTGGAGAGGAAGAAATAGTGGTCAAGGCAAAGGTTCTTACTTTGTAACTATGAAGTGTTACCACTGCAACCAAATAGGACACCATGCATACAGATGTCCAAAGAAAGGCTCTACTTCCCAAGGAAATGACAAAAGCGTAAACTTTGTTCAAGAGGAGTCCAGTGGTGGAAGTAAACACCCTGAGGTACCCCTAGAGTTAGAAGGAGAGAACTTGATGATGAGAAGAACATTAATCAAGGAACCAGTTAAAGAGGAACCTAGTCAAAGAAGGTCACTGTTTAGAGTGAAATGTAAGATGATAAGAAAAGTTTGTAGAATCGTCATAGATTCAGGGTCTACTGACAATATAGTGTCAGAAGAAGCAGTCAAAAAATTGAAGATGAAGAGAATACCTCATACCAACTCATACAAATTCACTTGGTTGAACAAAGGACAACATGTCCTAGTGAATGAGCAAGCATGGGTAGAATTTTCAATTGGGAGATACAAAGACAAAGTGTTGTGTGATGCCCTACCTATGGATGCATGTCACCTACTACTTGGAAGGCCATGGAAATTTGACAGAGAGGCCATGCATGATGGATCAAAGAATTCTTATTCTTTCAAGAAAGACAATGTGACTTTCAAGATATAGTCACTATTAGAGGAAGGAGAGATGAAGTCATCAAGACCCAATGTTATTATGGTTAGTGAAAAGGAGTTCATAGAAACCTTAGAAGAAGGAGAGGGAGTAGGATTTGCACTTTCATTGAAGCCAAAGGAATAAATTGCAGACAAGACATCCAAGAAGATAGAGTTGCCTAAGGAAGTGCAAGAGATGTTGCAGACGTATGAAGGCATTGTAAGTGATGGAAAACCATCAACCCTACCCCCTAAGAGAGATGTTAGTCACCAAATTGAATTTATCCTAGGAGCTACCCTCCCAAATAAGGCAATCTATAAGATGACCCCTGAACAAAATGAGGAAATTGCCAAACAAATTCAAGAACTCCTGAGCCAAGGTCTCATTAGGAAAAACATTAGTCCTTGTGTCGTACCCACTGTCTTAGCACCCAAAAAGGGAGGAACTTGGATGATTTGTACTGATTTAAGGGCAATAAACAAGATTACCATTAGGTATAGGTTCCCTATCCCTAGGATAGAAGACCTAATGGGTTGTCTAGGAGAAGCCAAATTTTTCACTAATATTGACTTAAAGAGTGGATACCACCAAATTAGATTCAACGAGGGAGATGAATGGAAGACAACCTTCAAAACCATAAAAGGTTTATATGATTGGCTTGTAATTCCATTTGGGCTATCTAATGCCCCATCTACATTCATGAGACTTGTGAATGAAGTCCTTAAAGACTACATTGAAAAATTTGTGGTAGTGTATCTAGATGACATAGTAATCTATAGAAAGACAAAAGAGGAGAATCTCAGAAATCTGCAGAAATTTTTCAAGAAGTTGTGTGAAGAGGAGCTGATGATAAACTTGGAAAAATGTGAATTCATGAAGTAGGAGCTGGTGTACCTTGGGTTTGTATTGTCTCAAGGCAATCTAAAGATGGATCCAAGAAAAGTGGAAGTCATTCTCAACTGGCCTACTCCAAGGACTGCAACAGAGGTGCAAATGTTTCATGGATTATCCCAATACTATAGGAAGTTCATTAAGCAATTCAGTGATATTTGTGTTCCTATGCTAGATACCATAAAAGGAGGGATGAAAACTAAGTTTGTTTGGAATGAGAAAGCTAACCATGGATTCTAGTTGTTGAAGAAGAAGATTGCCACTCAACCAATTTTAACTTTACCAAGCTTTGAGAAGTTGTTTACAGTTGAGTGTGATGCTAGCAATGTGGTTATTGGTGTTGTTTTGAGCCAAGAGGGAAGACTAGTAGCTTTCCACAGTGAAAATCTTAGTGGTGCTAAGAAGAAGTACTCTTCTTATGACCTAGAGATGTATGATCTATTCCAAGCAATAAGGAAATGGAGGCACTACTTACTTCCAAAAGAATTTGTGGTCTATTCAAACAATCAGGCACTTAGTTTCTTGAATTCATAGGGCAAGCTCAGTCATAAACATATGAAGTGGGTAGAGTACCTGCAGGCATACACTTTCAACATTAAGCATAAGAAGGGACTACAAAATAAGGTAGCATGTGCCTTAAGAAGAAGAGGTAGCATGTGCCTTAAGAAGAAGAGACCTGACTGTACAAGAGATACACCTACAAAGCATGGGTATTGAGAGTTTCAAAGACCTATATGCAGAAGATGAAGACTTTGCAGACATCTATAAGGTATGTCAAGAGTACAAGAATCATTTTCATAGTGAATTCTCTGAGTATAATGTGCAAAGTGATCTATAATTTAAAGGAAGTCAATTATGTGTTCCTAGAGGGTCAATTAGGGAAAATCTAATTCAAGAGAAACACAATGGTGCACTTAGTGGTCATTTTGGTGTCAATAAGACCCAAGAGTTAGTGCAGAGGTTTTACTTTTGGCCTAAAATGAATTTCGAAATTAGGAAGTATGTAGAAAGTTGCGTAGTGTGTTAGAAAGCAAAGGGTACATCTTCCAATGCAGGCCTTTGCCAACCTCTTCCCATTCCTATTAGACCATGGGAATGCTTGAGCATGGATTTTGTCGTGGGATTGCCAAAGACAAAATAGAGAATGGATAGCATCTATGTTATTGTAGATAGATTCAGTAAAATGTCACATTTTGTCCCATGCAGGACAATGCATGATGCTTGTCACATAGCACATTTATTCTTCAAGGAAGTGGTGAGGATACATGGATTACCTTTGACTATAGTATCTGATAGAGATACTAAGTTTATGAGTCACTTTTGGAAAATATTGTGGCACAAGTTGGGCACTAATCTGTCTTTTGGGTCTACATATCACCCTCAGATAGATGGCCAAACAGAGGTGGTCAATAGAAGCCTTGGAAACCTATTAAGGTGCCTTACAAAGGAGTATGGTCAGACTTGGGATCAACTCCTAGGACAGACATAATATGCTTATAATGATACTATAAACAAGACTACTGGTAAGATTCCCTTTGAAATAGTTTATGGAGTACACCCTAGAGGCATATTTGAACTTAGAGGACTAAAGGATGGAGCCAAGGGTAGTGGCTATGTATAATATTTTGCACATCTATGCAAGAAGTGCATGAGACAGTAAGAAATACATTGACTGAGAATACAGAGAAGATAAAGAGAAAGGTGGATGAAATAAAAAGGGATGTATAATTATAAGTAGGGTATCTAGTAATGGTCCATCTAAACAAGGAAATATTGCAGAAAGGAGTGCCTCATAAGCTATAGATGAGAAGGATTGGCCCATGTACCATTCTGGCCAAATATGGCACCAATGCATATAAAGTGGAACTCTCAAAAGATAGTGGTTTATCTCCTGTGTTCAATGTGGCAGATTTGGTCTTATACAAAGGACCAATAATAGATATAGACCAGAGCCTTATAAAGGTCATAAAGGAGGTAGAAGACCTAAACTTGACCCCTACACCACCTAAGAAGGCAGAGAAGATACTTGACTCCAGGGCCTACAACAAGACCAGACAAAGAACTTATTATGAGAATTTGATTAAATGACATGGACAAGGAGATGCATAGGCCACTTGGATCAAGGAGACTAAATTCAATAAGTTTTGAGTGGATTCCAACTTACTCAATTCGAGGATGGATTGAAATCTTTTCATTTGGGGAGGATGGTGCAGGAGCACCTAGGCTAATCTCTACGCTATTTTCAATTTTGGCTTGTACTGACCTTATCCAAGTCAGAAGTGTTTACCTATTGACCTTAGAAGGTCTTGCATGTGTGTTCCTAGGTGGATTAGACTAGGCTCAATCCAACCTAGATGTTTAATGCTTTACTACTGGATAGTGCTAGATTAGGCCTAAGATGGGAAAATGGGTCTTAAAGACTTTAAGGATTGGGAAAGGGTATAAATATGCTTAAAATAGTTCCTGGGATTTTTCTACAATTTTTCTAGGTCGATTAGAGACCCTTAGCATTAATTTTGCAAAAAGGTGTAAAAGTTGTCACAATGTTGCTTGACAACATTTTAGCAACTTTTAATGTTGCATGACAACAATTGTAGAATTGGAATCTTTTCAAAGCATCATTATGGGTAGTTTCCATAATGGCCTAAAATCAAGGGTAAGGAATATTAAGACATCTAGGATCCCATTTCCCGAGGTAGAGAGTGATGTAATGCAATTTTGATTGTGAATAGAAGCTTAGAGTTATGGTTTTGCAGACACAGTCGACTTGCATTGTGTTTAAGTGTGATTTTATTGATTTAACTGTGAGAGTTAGTGTTAGATATGGATATTATAATTTTTTCTAAGAATTTTCTTCTCACGAGTATAGTTGATTTGAGCTCATTAGAGTAGGTTTTGAAATTGTTTTGTAGATAGCACAATTATTGGTGTAGTTTAGACTATTTCTTGGTTTCATGGCTCCCCCATAGTTCTCCACTATGAAAATCATCACAGCCCAGAGGAATATGGTAGGGAAGCCATTGAAGGTTGTTTTTGTGGAAGGAGGAGCTTAGAAGAGCAATCTTTCTATTTTTAAGATCATGCCCTAAGCGAGATCAGTGTGCTCGACTAGGTGTATGACAAAGAACATTTGATGTGTAATTATAGGGGAAAGAGAGGAAGAATAAAACCAAGCATGGTTTCATAGAGGTAGAGGTCTTGAAAACACTTAATAGTGAGATTAGGCATTGGCCAATCCATTTAGGTAGATTTCCAAGTAGAAATCAGAGGACTGCACAATTATAGCCCAATTAGCCCTATTAGCCCTACATTTCAGGAATCCACTGTACGGATGCCTTAGGAACCTAAGACCACCAATATATTCAAGGTCTTGAAAAAGGGTATCTGAATGTAAAGTTATTTTTGGGGTTATTTGGAAGTTCTAGGAAAGAATTGGGAAAAACACTTTATTTAGGGCTAGTAGACCAATTAGGCATATTAGACCAAAACCATAGTCAATCTTGAACTTGATTGAGAAAGACTTAATTCCTTGTTAAAATGGAATCATTGGGGAGAAAAATAGTTGTTTTAGGGATGAATGCACCCCCTGTAACACTTACGATGACAATGAAGTGAAGTTGCACTTGGAGACATCCAAGGAGGTGTGAAGAGTTGAAGTACACTTAATGATAGTTACCCCTCAAGGTGAAGCACAAGAACACCAACTCATAGAGTTGAGTTAGTGAAGTCTTAGGCCAGTGGAGAAAATATGTGTGAGCTCCTAGAAGTGAATTTAGGATCTTGAGAAGGCTAGGAAAAGTAGAGTCCTAGATAGTGTTTGTGTGAGTACACCTTGGAGTGTCTCTATCATATAATCACAAACTCTGCTCTACATCCAGCAGCCAATAAAGCTTCACATTTTCCATACTTCTCTACCTTTCAATTACCTTCTCATCATATCACTATCACATCTTTTCAAAATAAAAGATCTCTCATATATACCCTATTACAATAATTGATTAAGTCGGCCACTTAAGCTTTCCCAATATACAAATAATTATTACACCCCTTGATAAGATACATAAGGTACCTAAAACAAGTAAACATCAATTACAATACATCAGATATAATCCAAGATCCACAATCCATGCTCTTAATCCATAATGCATGCTACATCTATGAAGTTAGCCCCAAATAGGTCTCCTCCAGAATACACGCCACAACTGACGTCACCAACAATCACACAAATTGCGATCAACAAAAAATATTCCTCAACATGTCTTCTATCATCCCTTAAGCTTGCATTATTTGAATCATCATCGCATGTAAGATATACCCAAAACACAGAGACTCGCTCTGTCAAGCATCACTGTCATAGTCCAGAAACCAGTCTTCACTAAAACATCTGTAACATCTCCAATATGAAATATTAAGCCAAGCGGCCTTAGGAATAAGTTCATCACATATCCTTCTTCATATCCTCATCTTCGCTCATCCTGATTCATCCGTACAGTGTTCGTACACTTTTGTCAGTCATCATACAATAGTAATAACCAATATTTTCTCTCCACATAAACATATGTTGATATCTGTGAGAAAACATGAATGCCAACAACATCAGTAGTACCTAATTCTGATATCATCCAACAAGTTTCTCGCTACCTTAATTTTTTAAGGGTCTCAATACAAGATGAAATAAATTTGATACAGATTAGGAGTGTGGAAGAGGCTTACAAGTGGGCTTTGAAGGCTAAATAAAAGTTGAACTGAAGGCATGAGAAAAGGCAGAGAGGTAGAGGAGGAAGATTTCAAAGAGGTTGTTCTAGTAATGATACTAGGGAGTTAGATCTTCTACATATCAAGGTAGGAATGAGTCAGAGCCTAAGGATAATGATCGCTATAGGAGGAATGATAGGAGTTCCTATCGTAGTGAAGGATAAGGTAGAGGTGAAAGAAGGAAGTTCAGTAGCACTTGTTTCTAATATGGTGAAGTAGGGTACCAGGCCTTTGAATGAAAACAAGGAAACTCTAAGAAGAAGGAAGAAGGAAGTAGGCAAACAACATTTGCAGATGAGGATTCCATTGGAATAGTAAACAACAATGAAGTAGAGGAAGTAGCCAATTTGATGACTCAGAGAATCCTATACCATAGAGAAAAAGTGAAGGAGTCTTTATAGAGGCAGAATTTGTTGAGAACCAAATGCAAGGTACAAGACATGTTGTCCAATATTGTCATTAATAGTGGTAGTTCTAATAATCTTGCCTCAGAGGAATTGGTTGACAAACTAAACTTGCAACATCCTAAACCCTATCAGATTGCATAGATACAAGATGAACACAAGGTACTGGTAAGTGAACAATGCCTCGTTAAATAATAGATTGGGAAGTATTATGATGATGTTTTGTGTGATATTATGCCTATGGATGTGTGGCATATCTTGTTAGGTAGACCATGACAGTACAATAGGCAGCTATACATGTGGTAGGAAGAATATATACACCATTGTTGCTAATGAAATGAAACAAAAAATTATTACCTTTAGACGAACCCCTTAAGAGTGAAGTGTGCATGAGTGCAAGGATTTGTTTAGTGGATGACAGGAAGTTTTTGGATAGCATGAGGTTTAATCACCCAAATTTGGTCTACTTTAACCAAAGACCCTATTTACCCTAAATGTGATCATACCCTCAATTATGTCAATCCAAGTATTCAATTATTGACATAATTCATCAAAATCAAAATAATCTCTCACATTAAAGTGATTTCATCACTACCTCACATTAATTACCTTGGCCAATTTAAATCAAATCAATCCCATTAAATCCTTGGCTAAAGTAATTAATTAAAAGGGAATTAATAAAACTCTCAAAATACAACTCATCATTTGCACATGAAAAGTCAATCCATGAACCAATGAGAGTTCACTCACATGGATCATCAAAGATTCAATCCTCACCTCTCCTTACAAATCAATCTCAACCCTCCATTTCTCATTTTCTTCCATAAAAGGATTGAATTTTGAGCTCAATAGGTCCTAATTTTTAGAATTCTAATTGCACTCTTATGTTGTTCATTTGGTTTCATGAATTCATAGCTAATTAGATAACTCTTTCATTTGTGCTTTAATGAATCATTTTAGGGAGAATTGCATGATAGATAGTTTGAATTTCACTTAAATCTTCCATTATAGGATTGAATGTGTCACTGATCTAATGCGTAATGTGAGGGCAAATTTATAGCTTATATCATACTCTTTCTAGATAGGAAGCAATATGTTGATTTCCTTTGGTTATCTATGCTTTTCAATTGAATTTAGTATTTCTAACAAATGATATAATGACATATTGAAGTGTTGTATTATAGCTTGCAGGAACAATAATCACACACACATTTCTGGCGCCCACCGTGGGCAAAGCCCCAGATTCTTATCCATTTTTGAGCTAATCACTAACAATTTGATTCTGGTTTTTTGATGCAGATTCACATTTAACAAAAGAGGATCGCATCTAGTAACTTGGGGATCACATCCTATATGTCCTTAATCACATCCCATTAGGGTTCACATTTGGTGAAAATAGGATCGTCTTTGGGTTAAAGGATTGACTTTAGGATCTTTGCTCGCATTTGGTAATTCTTGGATAGTATTTAGGAAATAACATCACATTTAGTAACATTCAGGGTCACGTCCAATTGGCTTAGTTGCATAACTGATTAATTTCTTTACTAATCAGAAAACCTTGTGTGTTTTGAATGAATGTGATCATTTAGCAGTCTAACTAGTTCTTGTAGGACACAATGAAAGACCTCCTTGGCCAAAGAAATGGAGCAAAAACAAATCAAATTACTAACAAGTGGTTTTGTAGGTTGCCTTCAAAAAATTAACTAGACTTGTTTTTCAATTTGGAAACTTAATGAGATTTCTCTTTGATTCATAATTTGAGTAGAGAAGTATGCTCTTTTCCTTTTGGAAAATCAGAACCTCAAACCTCAAAATAAGTTTTGAAAAGAAATTTGGGAAAATGAACAAATCGATTGATCAAATTGCTTGGTTAGTTTCTTTTCTAGGAACTTAATTATCAAATTTGAATTTATTTCTTAATCCAACTAGAGGATTATGCTTCTTTCCCAAGTGGAAAATCATAAACTCAAGATGGGGGATTAAGTGATTGAATTTCATAATTCAAGGGAAAGAACATTGTCTTGTGTGTTTGATAGGAGAAAATGACATGGATAGGAGAGTATGCTCTTCTTCTTTGTGAATAATTAGAAATATAGACTCCTAAGTAGCCAATCCTCTTTATTGCTTTGAACTTTAGAGGGCCTGCCGGTTGAGGGAAAAATATCCTGGGAATGACCCAAGTGAGGACAGGTGAATGCCAGCCTTTCCATCTCATTATAATCAAAATTCTTCCTTGAGGTTAAAATCTCAGAAGATGTAATCAGTTTTGTCCTTGGAATTTTGACTATCATTCCTTGGACATGTTTGGATGTGTGTAGAGTAGAGCCACTTGAATCTTTCTTGCATAACTACACTCATCAAGGTACTCATAGGTCTATACGCCTCAAATTTGCCTTGTGCAATTCTATGGGGGACGATT
This sequence comes from Thuja plicata, assembly GCA_018584345.1. NCBI lineage: Eukaryota > Viridiplantae > Streptophyta > Pinopsida > Cupressales > Cupressaceae > Thuja > Thuja plicata. The sequence goes on from MU227678.1 coordinate 1,003,732, forward strand.
GCGAATGGATGCCCGAAATAGACACTTTGTAGTAATGACCACTTGATTCAACCCTGAAAGGTGATAATATTTGTGCAAGGAGTATATTAACCTCCCCAAGATACTCATCATTTCGCACCATCACTTGTGTTTGGAGTCAGATAATACGACATCATGACTGGAGCCATTGCATGCTTGGTGATGGTCATATTTTGATTAGCATTTGAGTGATTACCTGAGTCTACAAGCAAGGATTTTAATGCTACTCCATTGGTTTAGGGAATAGGTGTGTTTGGCTCTTAATAAACATGCTTGATGTGTCAAAATTGCAATAACAAGATAAATCCAATCAAACAAATCACTATTTTGATAGTCACTGACATTTTGCACTACTCCAGACACTGGAATTCATCAGACAGACCCTGGAATCAAACAATTTTTCACGTATTTCTAAACAAAGTGGCAAAACTTTTAAAATTCCATCAAAAGGTCGCATTAGAGATCGTGGATCACATCTGGTCAAAACAAAGTCGCATCTTGTAAACAAAGTCACTTTTGGTAAATCCTGGCTCGCATATGGCAAACAAGATCGCATTTAGGAAGAACAAGCTCGCATATAGGAAATATAGGATTGCATCCTGTCAGTCGCATATGGGATAGAGGGTACTTGCACATGTGTTAGACTCAAAAACTTTGCATTTTTAGATACCCTTTTGGCTTGTCATTCAAGATTTTTTGTTCTTGTTGGTGCACCTGATGTTGTTTCTCAGTTGAATTGAAAGTCTACCTTGCATGTTCTTTAGGGTTATCACAATTGATCCCAAATCATGTTGTCACTTTACCAAACAAATCTTCTTGATTCCCAACTCACTATTAGGGCATTCTAACCCTCTGATGTTAGAATCAATCATTGTGAAACACCAAACTCACATTCACCACAACTTGGACCAACACATTTGGACAATTTAGAAATTCCTCTTGACACTATTGGAACACTTTTGACTGGTTGTGTTTACTATTGGTATCATTTTTAATGATGGAGTGGTGGAAGATTCAAATACAAATGTTAAACCGGTTGTGTTTAATCTTACAAAAAACCTACAAGCAAGCAAAGAAGCTAAGGCAACAACAACAATACCACGAGCAAACAATGATACCAACAAGAATAAGTCATGGGTTTCTAGACCACAACAGACATTTACTCCATTGGGAGAACCTCTTGAGACAATTTTGAAAACTCTCTTGGATAAAAAAAAATCATTACTTTATTAGATTCAAAACCTTGGGAACTGGAAGTAAAACCAAGATGGTGGAATGATAATGCCTATTGTAAGTTTCATAAAAACAAAGGACACAAGACCAATGATTGTGTCAAAATCAAGCATGTTATACAAGATCTCATTGATAGAGGTAAAATCAAAGTGTAAGGACACACATATAATGAAGATCACATGGCCTATAATAAACCATTTCCCAACAATGAAAAAGGAGAGGCCTATTAAGAAAAAGGAAATGAAGTCAACTACACCTATTCTCATAATGATAATGTGATCAATATGTTGGACAAAAAAAATGAATCAATCAATGTGATCACTATCAAAGGTGTCAAGGACAAGTCAACACACTCGAATGCGGTAACATGAAGCCAAGCATAAATTATGATCAAAGGGGTTAATTCCTCATCCAAACAGGCAACATCATCTAAACCACATGTTGTCATAATTCCAAAACCAACAACGTTAAGACAAAGGGTTCCCATACCATCTGCTAACTATAACTTAGTGGACCAATTACAAAGAACCTCGACTAAAATTTGTATATTTGAGTTGCTAAAAATCTCTTTAGTGCATAGGGAAGTTCTTGAACAAGCCCTACATTCAGCTAATGTTCCAAAGAGAATAAATGTAGACAAATTTTAGGCAGTGGTTAATCACATATCAGCTCTACATTACCTTTCTTTTTTTTCAGAAGATGATGATAAATCTTTGACTCATCCCCATAATCACCCTCTACACATTGAAGTTTTGATCCAAAAACACCACATAAAATGTGTATTTATAGATGGAGGTGCAGGTTTGAATATATGCACTCTCAATCTGGTCAAAGCATTGGGTCTTTCAAAACACACAATTTATTCAAGGAGTAAGATAACCATCAAGGCCTATGATGAGGAGGAAAGGTCATTCAAAGGACTAGTTGTTTAACCAATAAGAATAGGACCAATAGAATGAGATGTGATTTTTCAAGTTCTTTATCTACCATTGGCCTATAACATATTACTAGAGAGACCTTGGATACATGAAATGCAAGCAGCGCCATCCACTTACCACAAATGTATCAAATTCCCACACAATGGAGTAGAAGTAACAATTCCTACAAATTCAAGCTACACTTGCAACAACATCAAGGCAGATAGTATGGTTCCTCACAAGAAGGAAGTTCTAAAATAGCTCCTAGTATAAACCTCTAAAGGCATGGTGGTGAGAAGCTTTGGAAAAATGTAAACTTGAAGAAACTATCATGGGGGAATACAAATTGGATACAACACAATCATTGGCTAACATTACCATATCTCCAAGATCATATGGGAGAACCTCCCCATCATTTTCATATTATACCTCAAAAGGAAAATTTATTCATGAACCCACTGGCATGGTTAGAGCCACAACTTCTCAAGAGGAAGAAAAAGAAGATAAAGCAGTCTTGGCATGGCCTTGTATAGGGGAAAAAGGAGAAAATAAAGTAAAACATGTTGAGATATCTCCCAAAAAATATGGAAAAGGTTATGATATTCTCAAAAAAATGGGATACAAATGGAAAGGACCTTTGGGAGATAAAGGCAAAGGACTCATTGAGCCAATTCATATGGAATTTTGGGACACTAAAGACAAGACAGGATTAGGTTTCAATAACAAGTCAAAACATCCTACCTCAAGAGATGGTCCAATCTCTGATAAGGAAGTGACGAAGATGAAGAAGAAGTTGAACTAATATCCTAGACATATGAAAGATTTCTACATATAGGTACTGAGAACCCAAAATACCAAGGAGAACAATATGTACGTACTTTTGGAGAACAACTAGAACACCATGATCCTTTTTTGTCACAAGCCAATGTCCAAGAATTAGAAGAGGAAGAAGAAGAAGATTCTCTAGGGCTTTAGCAAGAAGGGGAATACCATGAAGAAGCACATCAAGAACAAGATCAAGATATAAGCATGCAAGAACAAGAAAGTAGCTCAAACACTCTTCACTAGTTATCTTCTATAGGAAAACAACACAATATTCATCCTAACTGGGGGAAATTGGTGAAAATTTCACATGTCCTGGGTCTACCACACTTTGATTCATAAATAGCCGATAGGGTACAATAGATCACTATTACTAAATTTCTAGATTGATCTGATGATAATATGACAGACTCGCGTGATTATGAATGGGATCAAATGTCTGATTCTACCATGGATATTGAGGTAGATGTAATCCATAAATTTGCACCTTTACTAGAAAGGGGGGAGAGTTATAACACTACCCATAATACAAATATTGTCACAAAAATGGATGAGGTGGTGATGCCTAGTATAATTGATGCATACATAGGCATTTTAATAGGACAAGAGGAGTACCAAAGGATATTAGATAGCTTTTATAAAATAAGAGAGAGAGAGAAGAAGGAGAAAGCTCAAATGATAGGTCGCTAGAGTTAGGTTCGCATAACACTAATAATGACTCTAATAATGATGATCTGACTCTTAATGATCTAAACACTATAGAATCTAACTTAATAAAACTTGTCTTATCAGTTAATAGTCTTGACACTAATGCGGTGTTGTCCTTAGAATCCTATGAATCACTATCCTTGGTAAATCCCAGACTGATTGATTAGACAAACTCAGAACATACTCCTATAATGAACTTTCCCAATGACTACACTTTAGCCTATTATCTGAATGCTTGTGAATCCTATCCCTCTTCCACCAATGCAAGGAGTGTGAACATGATAGAGGAGGATATCAAGTTTCTTAGTAAAAAAATGAAAAGTAAAAAGAAGAAAAGAACTAATGGTGAAAACAACGTTGTAGCAGTATCATATTCTAAAAATGTAAAAATAAAAGACATATCTGATGGTGAAAACCTCTTAGAGGTGCCAAAAGATGAGATTCTTGATATTCTCCTTAAGAAATTTTAAGAACAATCTTTATTACTCATCGAACCAACACAACTAGTTAATATAGGAATGACAGAAGTTCCTCAATTTGTCCATCTTGCACAATCTCTATTGAAGGAAGAAAATAAGATCAACTTTGCATGGTCTTATACCAATATGCTTGGATTAGATCCTGAATCAATAATACATCACTTATCTATAGCTTGTGGGATAAAAGCTGTCAAACAACAATTAAGAAAGATGCACCCACATGTGGCTTTATTGGTAAAATTAGAGCTAGAAAAACTCTTAAAAGCTAGATTCATAAGGGTCATTGCTTATGCAAGATGGATTTCTAATGTAGTCCCAGTTTCTAAAGAAGACAAATCTATCATAATTTGCACAGACTTTAGGTATTTAAACAAATCTTGTCCTAAAGATGATTCCCAACTGCCAAACATTGATATGATCATAGATCTCATGACATGATATGAAATCTATTCACTTGTGGATGGATTTTCAGGCTACAACAAAATAAAGATTGCCCCTGAAGACCAAGAAAATACAACATTTACATGTGCATGGGGAAAATTCTGTTGGAACTTCATGTCATTTGGGATAAATAATGTCAGAGCCACATATCAATGAGCTATGATGACAGTCTTCCATGACATGATACATAAGAACATGGAGGACTATGTGGATGATACTTTAGCCAAGTCAAAAATCAGAACAACTCACATTGAAGACTTGAGAAAGATACTAGATAGAATGGAACAATTTCAACTAAGGCTCAATCCAAAGAAATGTGCATTTGGAGCTCAATCAGGAAAGCTCCTAGGATTCGTTGTATAAACCAAAGGAATTGAGATAGAGACAACAAAATTTAAATCAATCATGGATATGACACCCTATAGTAATATAAGTCAGATGAGGAATCTCCATGGGAGACTCCAATCAATCGTAATATTCATGTCTCAAATAGCAGATAGAGCGCAACCTTTCACAAAATTGTTACATAAAGGAGTGCCTTTTAAATAGGATGAACACTGTGAAAACAACTTCAAGGAATTAAAAGATTATTTGGATAATCCCCCTATCTTAATGGAAACTATTCATGGTAAGGCATTGTTACTCTATATTTTAGCTACGACTACATCACTTGGAGTATTGCTAGCACAAGAGGATGATACCAAGAAGGAAAGAGCAATTTATTATATCAATAGGATATTGGTATCTTATGAACTCAACTAAAGTATAATTAAAAACACTTGTCTAGCAATTATTTTTGCATCTCAAAAGCTAAGACACTGCATGCTCTTGCATATAGTGAAACTCATCACAAATATTGATCCTCTCAAGTACCTCATGAGAAAGACAACATTAATAGGAAGGATAGAAAAATGTGTTCTAATACTCAGAGAATTTGATATAGAGTATGTCAATAAAAATGATATTAAAGGACAAGTGCTATCTGATCAACTGGCTGATAGGGTTCTAGAACTACAAATGTTGGATGAGCGCAGAAAGAAAACATTTGAACACCTGAAAGTGTACCAGAAAAGGATGTCAAAAGGGTACAACAAGAAAGTAAAGCCAGGATAGTTTCAAGTGGGAGACCTTGTTCTAAGAGAAAATCCTAAGAATCAACTAGACAGAGAACAAAAAGGCAAGTTTTAACCCAACTGGCTAGGGCATTATGTTATCATAGCATTTTTTGGGATAAGAGCTTATCAGTTAGCTACACCTGAAGAGATGTTCTTCCTGATCCTATCAATACTCTACACTTGAAGTAGTTTTATGCCTGACATCTAGCCGAAGGGCTTGTACACCAAAATTGATCGTGAGAAAATACCCAAAAAATTGAAAAATTTGATCCTGAAGAAAGCCAAAAATAGTGGAAAAGAGAAAAATAAAAAACAATGGAAAAAGTCCTGAAAAATGTATTCTTGGTGAAAACCTAGAAAACAGGCACCTTGATACTACAATAAAAAGTGAAAAGGAGAAAAATTACAAAAAACTTGAAAAACAATAAAAAGTGCCTTGGCAAAAACCTGGCAAACAGGCATCTTGGTAGCAAAAATAACAATTTTCTAAGTGGTGAAAACCTGGCAAAATGATGTCACTTGTCATCAACGCTCCATCTATCAATGCACTACTTGCATAAATGCTTCACGGTCATATCTTTGGTATCAGCTGAACCTGAACTCTTCACGGATGTACTTTTCTTTCCTATGTTAGTAATAATTGAGGGGGGGGGTGAATTAGTGGCCTCAGAAATTTATCCAATTTAAACTTTAATCCACCAATCAATACTTCTCAAATTATTAAGTCCCAACAAGATGCATGCCTTTGAAATACTTAAAACAAATAATTGTCTGTCGGTTTACCTTGTCTATCCTTATTCTCCTTGATAACTGATAAGCAGTAAACTATATTTACCGATACTCAGTAAATGTGCAGGGTATACCAGTTAATCCATAAATGTATCTGTAGAATGTAAAACAATAAAGTAATAAACCATACACACATAACACAAGGATTTTAACGTGGAAACCCTGTTAAGGAAAAAAACCGCTGAGACCGGTACTCCAAATTTTCACTCTTATGAAGTGAGCCCTGTTAGGAGCCAACCCTGTTAAAGGTTACAAACACACTGTTAAGTGTAACCTTGTTAGAGGATTTTCAATACATAGGTTGTCACTTAGTATCTGGCATCTACGCTACCATCCTTGAATCAGTCTCATGACTGTCAATAGGCTTTATGCAAATCTTACTACCATCCTTGAATCAACCTCCTTCTTAGACTGTCAATAGGCTTTAGGTAAGACCGGTGCTACTATCATGAGTCAACCTTCTGGTAATCTATTAGGATATACCTCAGTTACAAAATAATGTTAAGTCCTGCTCTGTTAAGAGACTTAATGCTTCAATGGTTAAAATGAAACAAAATGACCTATTTCTAATGCAATTGAATTTCAAATCTATTTACTTACAATATCTTTCTGATCAATGTATCAATACAATTCCTTTGTACTTAACTCTTTCTGCTCTGTGATGCTATGCTTTTCTGTTCGTCGATGTCTGCAGAATTCTTTAGCTCTCCCTCAGCTTGATTGATCAGGACTGCATGAAGTTAATCCTTCATCAGTTTCTCTTCAACAAATTCTATCAGTTCACTCCCCCGTGTATCTGATTGCTTATGGACCACATAGAGAATGAAAAATGCTTGTCTCTTAAATAGACATGATATTCCTTAATTCTTGGTTCTTGATTCGTGGCGTGAAAAATAAACCAGCCAAATTGATTTATGGCTTTAACTCCTAATTTATCTCATACTTATCTTCTTGCCAACTATGTAAATCATCTTTAAATCACTTACTTAACTGTGGTCGAATAAAACAAATCAAACAACCAGTTAAGTCTATCTTTTAGCTCTGCTAGCTAGATATTTTGTCATTTTTTGATCTCTCTATTCTGTCGGTCAATTCTGCAGTTCGTTGCCAGTAACAACTGCCAGTTCCATCGGTGTCGCTTCAGTTAGCTTTGGGATCTCCATCCGTTGGGCATCATTGGATCTTGCTCGTTGGGCAACACTATTTTTAGCTCATTGGGCATCCTTTGATTTAGCTTCGTCGGGCAATACTGTCTTGTGCTCCTTGGGAATCACTGTGACTTTTATCCCTGTCTTTACTGATGGTGTGCACTCCGCCGGTGTATTCTATCACTTAGTGAATACTTGAATTTTATGCATTGCTGAAAGCATAACCTCTATTCCATTGATTCTCTGAAGTCTTTGGCATTATGTGTATGACCATACAGATGATATCAAGTTGACATCAATGACAATACAAACCATTAACTGATTTAATGTCTTGCATCATCTTCAACTTAATATAGTGAACCATTTAATCAGTTACATGTCATCAATCTCTCCCTTTGGAATTGATGGAAACATACTATATTATCATACTATACTATTGCTAATACAATTGTTGAGATTCATCAAATTACCAAACAGTTTGTTTTGATAACTGATAAATTGTCTGACCGCCGATGAGCTCTGTATTAGCTCAGATTTGATTCTTGCAGCTTTCTTTTCTTCTTCTGATGTGTTGTGTCCCTTTTTTTTTACTATTCTGCTTCTTTGATGTCTCTGTCTTTTGTTTGCAATTTTTTTTTATTATCAATTCTCTCCCTTTGGATATGATCTCTCCCTATTTGGAGTAATATGATAATGAATAATTTCTGATGATAATATGGAAACATTCTCTCCCTTTGACAACAATGCCAAACACATATTTTACAAAATATCAATTTCTTCTTTCCATAATATATTCCTTGAATTTCCCTTATCCATTATCAATATAACAATCTACTCTAGTGCTTGGTTCTGATATATACCTTTCTGTATATAGATGTAGCGTTGAAGTTCAGCTTCTGCTTGC
>MU227678.1:1017063-1030776 GCA_018584345.1 Thuja plicata
TCTGTTAGGATATACCTCAGTTACAAAAGACTGTTAAGTCCTGCTCTGTTAAGAGACTTAATGCTTCAATGGTTAAACTGAAACAAAATGACCTGTTTCTAATGCAACTGAATTGCATATTTTTAGAGATATTTACTTACAATATCTTTCTGATCAATGTATCAATACAATTCCTTTGTACTTAACTCTTTTTTCTCTGTGATGCTGTGCTTTTCTATTTGTCGGTGTCTGCAGAATTCTTTAGCTCTCCCTCAGCTTGATTGATCAGGACTGCAAGAAGTTAATCCTTCATCAGTTTCTCTTCAGCATCTTCTATCAGTTCACTCCCCCATGTATTTGATTTCTTATGGACCACATAGAGAATGAAAAATGTTTGTCTCTTAAATAGACATGATATTCCTTAATTCTTGGTTCTTGATTCTTGGCGTGAAAAACAAACCAGCCAAATTGATTTATGGCTTTATTTCCTGATTTATCTTATAGTTATCTTCTTGCCAACTGTTTAAATCATCTTTAAATCACTTACTTAACTATGGTCGAATAAAACAAATCAAACAACCAGTTAAGTCTATCTTTTAGCTCTGCCAGCTAGATATTTTGTCATTTTCCGATCTCTCTGTTCTGTCGGTCAATTCTGCAGTTCATCGCCGGTGACAACTGCCAGTTCTGTTGGTGTTGCTTTAGTTAGCTTCGGGATCTCTATCTGTCAGGCATCATTGGATCTTTCTCGTCGGGCAACACTATTTTTATCTCGTTGGGCATCCTTTGATTCTACTTCATCGGGCATCACTGTGACTTTTATCTCTATCTTTACCGATGGTGTGCACTCCGCCAGTGTATTCTGTCACTTAGTGAATACTTGACTTTTATGCATTGCTGAAAGCATAACCTCTATTCCATTGATTCTCTAAATTCTTTGGCATTATGTGTATGACCATACAGATGATATCAAGTTGACATCAATGACAATACAAACCATTAACTGATTTAATGTCTTGCATCATCTTCAAATTAATATAGTGAACCATTTAATCAGTTACATGTCATTAGCCTAGAGTTTGTCTATATTTGCATCTTAGGGATAAACATTCTACAATGGGGGCATCTCTGCTAGCATGTTCAGTCAGTAGTTATTGGTTGTGGGGTTATCCTAGGTCCTTGTCTAGTGTTTTCCACTACAAACATTATTTCGTCAATATTTGAATCACAACAACTTGGTCACTATCACAAACAAAGGTGTTTCTTAAACACCACCTACCTATAACGAACATCATACTAGTGTTTTTCAACACTTTAATCATACTAGCATTTTTTGACACTTTAATCATACTAGTGTTTTTATACACTTTAATCCTACTAGTGTTTCTCAACACTTTAATCAAATAATGTTTCTCAACACTCTATTGGATTGCAATTGTTGATGTTATCTCACTCTCTCAGACACAAATATACATTACTAAATTCCAAGTTGCAATTGATGATTTCTCTAGTGTGTTTGAATAATGAATCTAAGGTGATTCTAAATGGCACATAACACATATATACTGATCTTGATTTGATTATGACTCTTTTCATGTTCTAATGATGTTTCAAACTAGGGGCATATAAATGTGTATGAATTTTGTTTGTTTGATTATCAATTGTTGTTTGTTATGTCTTTCGAGTTACTCCATGACGTCTATTAAATGACAGAGTCACAAGGACAGGGGACATAACATTTTCTTGGTTTTCTATGTGTCATGATTGCTTCAATGATTGTACACACTTCTCCTAATCTGGATGTTTATGATAAGAGCTTCCAACATGAGTGGATAGCCACATATATCTCAATCCTTTTTATGTGTAAGCTACGGTGAGGTTGAATTAATTTCCTTGTTTGTTTTTAATCAACTTCTAAGTAATGTGCACAAAACATTATGTACCCAAGGATATTAACATTAAGGGTCATTGTGGGTTACATATCTTACATTGCACATGAACAAAAGACGATTCTTAAAATCAAAAGGAGATAACTGACAAGTCATCCTAGCTGCTATGCCTTGATGCTTAGGTTTATTTTTGACATTGCATCCAATTATGGTAGTATTAATACTCTCATGATACTTCCTTGGTATCAATGACAATTGTACTGACCGATGATGTATGTTACACAAACGTCCTATGATGATAAAATGCTAAGTGTAAAAATATCAGTGACAGTCTTAGAGGTTTGCATTTAGTTGCATTGAAGTTTTCATGATTCATTTGACAACACAAGTAATCAAGCTCAAAATGATTTCTAGTTTCATTCAAATCCAAGTTGACTACTTAATCTTTTTTGTGATATATTTATGTCATTGCATATCCATAACATTGCATTCATTTCACATTCATAATGAGAAAAACAAAAACCACAAAAATATAAATCATTCAAGTGTTGAATTTCTACATCCTAAGTGCATCTATACATATATTTGCATAAAGAAAATCTCAAAAGCATACATCTGCATATTCACATAGCATCATTTAAAAATCTATATATCAATGAAAACCAAAGAGCATAAATGATGTCATCACATGAATCTAATCTAAATCATACCAAAGACAAGGTACGTCATCAAGTATGGATCAATCTAATCATCTATCACATACAACAGATATCAAAAGAAAAATAATGTACATATCAGAATCATAAGATGTTATCTCATATATATCAGTAAATATCAGATAAAAAATGTAGGAATGTATAAACAATATCAGGAGAAGGGAATCAACATATACACATGTATCAAGTATCAGGGGTACAATAAGTGATCATAGTAGGATCAATATACAAAAATATTAGGAATCAATAGTATCACTTTTGACTTCCACCCTTAGCCTAATCAGGAGGTGGAGGAGGTGGCTCATCTCCTCGTGGAGGAGGTGGTGGTGGCATAGCTCCCTTTGACTATTGTGCTATGATAGAATACAATGGTGCTCTCTGTGGTGTTGGAATGGATGCACAATATAGAGCAAAGTAATACACTGCTCTTTGTCCCTGATGTGTAGCAGTGTAGGCCTAAAGATCTCTTTGAGCTCTTAACATATCCCTTTGTTGATCTCTCTCTTCTCTGAGAGAACCTAGCTGCTGATCCTGCTCAGACCTCACTAGCTCAAGCTGCATGTCCCTATCTGCTAGAAGTGCCTCTAGCATACTGATGTGAGCACTCAACTTCTCTCACTCTCACTCACACTATGACTCTCCACCAGTATTTCTAGGAGGTTCATGTTCGGGAGGTCTGCCTCCACCACTGCTCTCACCTATAGGTCTGTGTCCTGATGATCTTTGATACTACCTAGTTAGTAGTGGACCTAGATCCCTGCATAGAGGTATGAACCTAACATAGGCACGTCGACTCTCCTCTCCACCACCCCTACCATCTCCATCATCACCCATGTCATCTCGACTATGTCTCCGACCTCTATTTGCAGGAGGGCTTCTATCGCCTCTATCACCCCTACCATTTTTACCACCTCTCATGTCCCTTCCACCCCTGTCTCCTCTGCCTCCACCTCTCATAGGACCATCATCGACATGATCATAATCTAATGCATCCTCAATAGGTGGTGCAATCTCATCAGGAGTAGTAAACCGTGGAAATGAATATTGTACAAGGTAAGCCCTGAAATCACCAGTCACTCCTGCATCTGCTATATTAGCCTGGTAATCCCACCCATCTGTAACCATCTGCAAGATCTCTCTATGTGTAGTCTCATATACTAATTGAGCACCCTATTATGGCTCCTCATCACAGATCTAAGCATATATTGTCAGGTCTTGAGGAATACCCTAGATCCTCCCATACTGTCTCAATATGAAGGTAACAAAAAATCTCTCAATGACGTATCTAGTATGCCCAATCAGATATATTCTCTAGAAGAAGTACAACATCTTCCATTGATCTAAACCCCACTCCTCGCAGTTAAGGTATGGTTGCCACTTGACTATTGTCACATCATCAAGAATCCTACGCCAATATTCCAGCTTACCCAGGTGGGGCTACTAGACATAACCTAGATACATGTAAACATACAGATCCTATGGTGTCTGTTGTCTATCCACAATTGGCCATGTCACTAGGATGTTCTCCCAGGCCTAGATCTAAAGAATAAGTATACCAATAGTCATGCTCTGAGAGTACTCGTACACAATCTCATGCAACTCTCTATACATATGGGCCAAGATATAACTACCCCAACCAAATCTACGTGTAGATACAATCATCTACTCAAGCATACCGACCCAACCACACATAAAGCCATGTTGTCTATGGTCAGGCATCAGGATACCTCCTATCAACCCAGCTAGTAACACAGGAAGGTGCTCGTACTGAGCTAGCATATAGTCCCAAGTTAGATACCATCGTGTAATCGAGGGATCTACAAAGAATCTATGAGCATTTGCAATAGATACATCTGTGAGAGAATCGAAGTGAACCTCGCGACCCATGCATGATCCACCACACATCCTTTGGATTCATAGTCATCTCATCGGTAGGAAGATGGAAGGTGTTGTGCTCTGAGTGCCATCTCTCAGAAAGAACAATCAATAACCCTCGATTTACCCTAATGTTGGGTAAATCGATCAAAGAGTAATCCTAATCGGCCAATAATCTGTCGCTCTACCTCATTCAAGGAGCTAGCTAAAGTAAGGACACGTGTAGGTCAGGGTCCACAGAAAGATACAACATGAAACTCAGTGTGTTAGACAAAAAGTTAAGACTTACATCAGTATTTTAGCTAAACAAAACATACAGAAGATTTAACATATAGTCTTTTTAACAGGTACACAAACACAATATAGTCGTAATTAATGTTCTAAGTATTTTACTAAAAATGACCATGTTTTTCCCGGATGCGATGCAAAACACCATATGTGATCCTATTTTCACAAGATGTGACAATTCATAGATTGGTCAAATTTTACTACATACGACTGAATGATGGAAGGAAGGATGAGATCTTGTTTCTACGAGATGCAATCCGTAATTTTTTCATTTTTTGAATGTGACGCGGGATTTACTAGATGCGATCCAGAACCCTGGATGCAACTCAAAACTAGTTTGCCTATAACTAGAGCAAAAATGATCGAAAACATAAACAAAAAATGTAAAAAGATAGGTCTCGATGTACTCATTGGGGGTGTGTAGTGTACCGACCGCTCGTGATGACATGCAAGCTCAGATAGATGCCTCTCAACGGGGATCACCATCTTCTCTCTAGATCTCAGAAAATTACCAAGGATGAAAGTGAAAAGGAATGGGTAAAAAGTCATTTTTGAGGCTTATATTGACCTTTTAGGGAAAAATAGAAGCTTCAAAACCCTAAGAAGACTATCAGTACTCTATATTGTTCTTCTCAGATCTATCAAGAACAAAATCAAACATGTAGAGAGAATCAAACACAACACAGTAAAAATTTTGTGACAGTCTCCACCAAATGTAGAACTGATCTATACATACAAAAAATGGTTCGCAAGCTTTACACAGTCAAGTTTTCAAGGTTCTATGCCAACAAGCTGCATGTCACATATTTAAAATCTTGGTCGTACATCATTTTAACAAGATCAAAATTACATTTCAGAGTCATCAACTTGGTAAAATTATGTTTTCTCTTAACACATTTTCGCTCTGTCTCATCTTCTACTTAATTCTTCCTTGATCCAGTCAAGTGTTCCATCAATCTATCATTCTAAAGAGGGAGTTCATTATTATTTCCTTCAATTTTTTTCCCAAGGGGGCATGATCACACTAAAAATCAATCAATTTTTTGTTCAAAAAGAAAAACTGACTTCATCATCAAAAGACTAGGGGCATGTCAGTTTCCCTTGATCAAGTTGGGACTGTTGGATATCTATCTCTACAATCTCTCAGATCTTTATGAAGCTCTCAACAGATTTGTATTGACCTTTGTTCAATCAAGTTCAGAGTCAGTATTATCAATTCTAGTTTGATCAAGTTTAGAATTGATACCTTAGAGATCTCAACAACTTTGTACTGAATTTCATTTGATCAAGTGCAAAGTTAGTGTTGGAATTGGTTCCATTGTTGTTGTTGAAGTTCATTTTTGTCACTGATGTCAACATATGTTTCTAGCATGACTGAACAGACTAGTTATTACTATTACTTGGATGACTGACAGAAGTGTACGGGTACTGTACAAATGATTCATAGCGCAAAGATAAGGATGTGTACAAGAATTTTTTATAATCTTATGTCTAAGATCTCATGTGTTAAGATGCACTAGTACATTTTAGGCCTAATTTTGACAGCTATCTATCAAATTTTCGACACCTATCTATCGGTTGTTCGACAGATCACGCTGTCAGAGTTATTTCATCGAAATTTGCTACGGAAATAGTAACCATCGCCATTGCGATGACTCCTATCATCGGAAATGACTACTAAAATTCTTTTTTTATTAGCAATTTCCAATAGTATACCTATCAAAATTTTAGCATTCCCAACTGTTATCAATTTCAATTCCGATGGTAATCTCGTCAGTAATAATTCATTGGCATCAGACACTGGCATCAAAACTTCAAAATAACCAATGGTTGTCCAGTGAAAGTTCTGACATTTTTGTCGTTGGCAGTATGGTATCTCCATAGGAACTATATAATTTCTGATGAATAAAAAATATTTCTTTTGACGATATTGTCATCTACTGTATAGCATCACCGTCGAAAATGGGTGACAAAATATTAGAATATCCGATGGTTATCCATCATTATTTGCGACGGTTATTCTGTCAGTAGTATAGCATTCCCTTCGCATGTTGGCGTCATAGTGTAGAATGTCTAAAGGATAAGTGTCATTATTTATGATGGTAAATATATCAGTAGTATAGCATTCCCGTCAAAAAGTGACATCAGAATAAGACTGTTAGTGTCACTATTCCGATAGACATGCTAAAGTATGCTGAAAAAGGTATCAGAAACCATAGAGAGTTTGTCTAGTGCTTTGGAAAAGTTGTAAGAAAGCCATTAGATGTAGTAGACATTTTGGAAATTTTGGGTGTTGGGTGTTTCTTGTGAGCCCAAAAATTGTTGAGACCTCTTTAGCCCACCTTGTATAGACCTAAGACATCCAACTTGGTCTTTGGGAAGGTGTTTGAGGAGTTTGTGAAATATTTGCTATTTGGAGAGTTTGGGGTACCTTGTATTTCCCTTATAAGTCTAAACTAGAATAATTTGATTCCTACCACAATTACCACTCTGCATCACTTAGTGTCTCAATCTTTTGTTTGCTCCACAAATTTATTACGCGATTTGGGTAATGATCCTGTGCAAACA
Organism: Thuja plicata; assembly: GCA_018584345.1. NCBI lineage: Eukaryota > Viridiplantae > Streptophyta > Pinopsida > Cupressales > Cupressaceae > Thuja > Thuja plicata. The sequence goes on from MU227678.1 coordinate 1,024,379, forward strand.
TCGCCTCATTCCAAGTCAACCCCACCTGTATTGGCAACTTCAATGTTGAAAACATGCAACATGAAAACATCCTCTATTACACATTATGTGTAGTAGAGGATGTTTGCATGCTGCATGTTTACACTACCTAATTCCAGGTCAACCCCACCTATATTGCCAACTTCAATGTCGAAAACATGCATCATGCAAACATCCTCTACTGCACATCATATGTGCAGTAGAGGATGTTTGGATGCTGCATGTTTTCAACATTGAAGTTGAAAATATAGGTGGGGTTAACCTGGAATGAGGCAACATTTGTACAAGATCATTACCCAACTCACTGCGTAGTGAAATTGTGGATTGAATAGAAGATTGAGACACTAAGTGATGCAGAGTGGTAAATGCAGTGGGAATAAAATCATTCTAGATTACACTTATAAGGGAAAATACAAGGTACCCCAAACTATCCAAAAAGAATATAGTTCACAAACTCCTCAAACACCTTCCCAATGACCAAGGTGGATGTCTTAGGTCTATACAAGGTGGGTTTAAGAGGTCTCAACAAGTTTTGGGCTCATAAGCAACCTCAACACCCAAATTTTCCAAAACTGTCTACTACACCTAATGGCTTTCTTACAACTTTTCCAAAGCACCAGACAAAATCTCTATGGTTTCTGATACCTTTTTCAACACACTTTAATATGACTTGAAGAATAAATGACATGACCTAAAGAATAATACATTAATTACCCTTGCAATGGATCGATCGGTAGAACCTTGCGTACTCAATTCTCGTATCCATGTACATAAGCTTTCAGGTACTTATTCATCCCTGGAATGTTCTATATCTTTAAGGCGACCCAATTCTTCATCGTTCACCATCAATTCTTCATTTTCTCTTTCCATGTATCAAGTAATGAGCATTGGCGGCTACATTCAACATCATACTATATCATTATTAATATTGATATTTGCTAAAGATAAATTCTGAAGTTATCTTGCAATAAAGAAAGAAGAAAATTACCAACTATTGCATAAGAATGCTATAAATTTAATTACTTTCACATGGTATCATAGACAAGATTAGAAGATTCAAATGATGGAGTCCACTTTGGGTCGCTTGATACATGAACATTGGTGATGGTGAGTGTATCAATGGGAAATGAATATATTGGTGATATTGAGTGTATCAATCCTTCTTGTTTGATCTCATGTGAGACTTTGGGACCCGATCGGTACCAAGATCTCGCTAGTGGTGCTTGCTAGTGAACCCGACTCTCCTCTTACTGCCTCTTAGTTTTTTCTACTGTACTTGACCATGTTCTCTTCCCTGTACTAGTGGACACATCACTATCCCAATCATTATTCTTGCACCATCATATATTGGGTTTCACCTTCTCTTTATTTGGCTTACCTTTAACCTTCTTGTCATTAAGAGGGACTTCAACCCTTTTATCTTGCAGAAGTGTTTTCTTACCAAACATAACAATCTTACCTTTACCCTTAACATCATCATTCATAGGCCATAAGTTATACTTAACCTCATTATTTTCAAGAGTATATGTGTTTCTTCTACCATCATAACTAATTTGGTTATCATATTTCCATGGCATACCAAGTAGAATATGGATGCATTCCATGGGTAAAATATCACATAAAACACTCTCCTTATATTCACCAATCTGAAAATATACTCTTGCTTGTTCTTTTACCAGCAAACTAACATCATCATTGACCCAATAAAATCTGTATGGATTCTTATGAGGCATTTGTTCCAATTGCAATTTATCAACCATTTTAGTAGAAACCATATTATTGGTTGAACCAGAAACAACAAAAAGAGTGCAAAATCTACCTTTACATCGACACCTTTTTCTAAAGAGGCTCCTTCTTTGAATGGGTTCTTGATCTTGTGAGGTCATCAAGATAGTCTTTTTTTATCATCAAACATTCATCAACTTGTCCAATACACTCAACTTCCTATGGACTACTACTGACTTATTCATCTTTAGCATATACAACCCTCTTAGAGGATGATGATGTTGTTGTCTTTTCAAGACATTTGAAATAAGCTTGATCATATTCATTTTAGTTATAACATCTCCTTGAAAAATAATTAGAACCCCTACCAAATCTATCTCTATTGCTACCATTTAAACTACCTCTAGAATGATAAAATGATTTCTCTTTACCTTTGTTGGTATCACTAGTGTTCAAATGTGTTACTCCAATTAAGCATTGAAGTTTTCATTAGTATTCAAGCACTCAACATGGACAATCAGTAACAGAGTCACAAACAGGATAGTTGGTATATTCACCAAAGTGCTGAGTTAACCAAGAGCAATGATTATGCCTAGAGTTAACTGAGTACAGTGATACCTGAGCTGATAGACTACACCGAGTAGTATACAACACCAAGCTACAGAGTATAACCAAACAAATAGTATAATCGAGATACACCGACTACACTGAGCACTGAGAGACAATAATAACCGAGTGGACCAGAGGCCACATAAAAGTTTTTTATGACATATTATTCTATGTAACAACTTTTTTACGACCTAGATAATGGTTTACAAGATCAAGGAGAGCATTAAAAATGGATATACAACATTAATTGTTTATATCTCCTATGTTAGATGATCAAGGTAAATTATGTACACCATTAATCTCAGGGTAGGCATGTAATTGTAAAACCCTAATTAGGTCATAAAGTTTGATATATAAATGTATAGATGTCAAATTTAATAATGTATGTTGATCAAGCAATGATCAAGTAGCCACCATACTATAGACATTAGATATCAAACAAGGGATTTTAAGGACAGAGAACATTGCAAAAATCAGTTTTCAGAACAAAAGCAAGGCTATCGAGCAGAACAGAGCAGAAGGTATTATCATTCACATTGAGGTGATATGTTTTGTATGTATTTAATGAATCTGTATCAGCAATATTAAGATTGTATATGTTTCAAATCAAACTTTTGTTACTCTCTAACAATTGTAATAGACCCCTAAATCTCTTAACAAAGTAGACTTAACTGTCTTTTTGTAAATCTCTTAACCGAGTGCACACATAAATTGTGTTGCAAAATCCTCACACGAGGTAGATCTAATTGATCTCATTATTACTCCTAACAGGGTAAGATCATCAGAAGTGATAATTCTTTGTAAGATTTAACATGCTACTCTATTTACTGTGGTAGTGAAATTTTGTGGGTCTCATCCCCACCGCATTTGTTTACCTTCTAACAGGGGTTTTCTGCAATACCAAAATATTAGTGTCATGAGTACTTAATTTCATGTATGTGTATTGTTTATTTTACATGCATTTACATTTCAACAATGATACTATATGTTTGGTGTATGTAGTCTACTCAGTCGGTTAATACAGAAAAATGGTTACAAAGAATTGATTAAAAGTTTTTAAGGGTACTAATTCACCCCTCCCCTCTCAGTACACACCCTTTCCATTATCCCAACAATTGGTATTAGAGCTAGTTCTCTTGTTTTGAAGGTTTAATCACTGAAAAGAGAAGATCTTACAATGGAAAGGTATACACTTGATAAAACTATTGAAAATCAGAAGTTACAGTTGCAGATCTATGTCGAACAATACAAGGAAGCCAAATAGAAACTCAGGGAGATGTTGATTAAGAGAAAGGACATGGAAATTCACTCTTGTGAGATTTATTATCATGAAGAAGAGATTCATGACCCATTTGACACATCTAGATCTGAATCTAGTAGCATATCTAATGCATATGAAGGAATCATATCAAAACTATCTGAGAGCAATCAACAACTTATTGAAAAAGTGAAAGCACTGTAGATTGGACAATATACACAAATGGTTAGAATGGTCGAAGTCTTGAATGATGAAAATAAAGGTGAACAAGATATAAACATGGTTGTTGATGATAGAAAATAGATGACTAAAAAGTTACAATAAAAAGAATATGATATATTGAGACTTACTGAACATTACTTTGAGATCACAAATCAAGTGGTTGCTATGAATCATGAAGCAAACTGAGTGAATACTAAACTTGTAAGATGAATAGAAGATATTGGTGTATTGAAATGAGAAAATGAAAAATTGAGAAATGGATTGAAGATTTTACAACAACATAATGAAGCGATTAATAAATCTGAAGAAAGCACTAAGAGACTGGATGAATATCTGAACTATCAAAGAAGACTGAACAACAATACCGGATTAGGGTATACTGAGCAAGGAGAATAATCAAATCAAGCTAAACAAAGGAATGCATACTCAAGCCCAAATCCTAAGAAGCCCTCTTTCCATCACTGTGGAAAACCAGGCCACACATCAAATGTTTGCGGAAGCAAAGAAAAGGTATTCCTAGAAACCCTCCTAAATTCAATGGTATGTGCTATAACTGTTATAAGCATGAAGATCAAGCACATGAGTGTAGATCCAAGTTGAACAAACCATAGAAGAAAACATACATGGATAAATACTACCACAATTGCAACATGCATGGTCATACATCACAAGCATGCAGGAAGAACACAAAGAAAATCTGGAAGCCTAAAGGACAAGAAAAGGTAAATCAACCGAGAAGACAAGGTAATGATTATGCATGGGATTATAACACTTGGAGTAGTTGTACAACATGTGGTAAATATAGACATATAGAAGAAAATTGTATGAGACAATGGAAAACCAAGTCTAGGAATGGTCAAACTCTGGTATGGTATGTTCTCACTGTCACAAAGTCAGTCAGTTAAGCAGAGATTGTGCAGACCGAATAAACACGTATGGAAATGAAAATACAATTGATGAAATTGTAAGGATCAAAAATCAAATATGGAGGAGAGAATCAAATTATAATGAAAGACCAAGCACAATAGTCGGTGACACCTCATCCAATGGATTAGGTGGCTCCACCATCTCCAACTGAGCAATACAAGCAGGTAAGGAACTATGTTTTGCAAAGCTATATCTTACATCAGTTCCTATGTTCATTGCACAAATGCCAAATCAACATGAATCAAGATGCACTATGGTATTATATTTATTATTATTTTGAGTCGGTTAATATGTACCAAGTTAGAACTGTTAGTCGGTAAACATGTGAAGAGACAACCGAGTTCCTATGGCAACTAAGCATTTGTTACATTCACCGAGCTGAAGTATTGTCAGTGTTAATAGAGGATAATGTTTGTTCACCAAGTGGTTGGTGAAAAGAATTTATTGCACGACCCTAAGTCATTTGCTATAAATTTTATCGATGTGAACTCATTTGTTCACACTGTGATCACATAGCAGAACAAAGAAAAGAGAGCAAAGTTGTAGCAAAGCTTTTTCGAGCATTCTACAAAGAATTAAGCGCATTTTGAGAACAAAGAGGTTATTTAGTATGCATTCTATTATTACCAAGTTATTCAAACACCATTCATGCAAGCCATAAAACCATAAATCATGGCATCTACATCTTGAACCATGAAAGCAAAGATGGAGAAGGATAAAAAGATTATTTTCGTGAAGAACTCCACTTGCACTGAGCCCAACTACAAGATCCATCCATAGGTTGCAACCCAACCAGACGACAAAGGTGCATTTTCATCTATCCCACCTAGGGTTCTATTAATCCAAGACATGCATGCCTAAATTCAATATAAAATAGGTGAAATCAGAGACTTTGAACTTATTTCCACTTATCAATCACTATGCACAGATGGGAAGTTGAAAGAAGATCACAAACATTTGGAGGTTAAAGGGTTAACCAATGTCCTGAATTTCCCAAAGGTATTCATGACCAAGTGGATATGCATTGTTTTGAGTCATGTACATGATGGAAAGCTATGGCTAGATGAAACCAAGAAGACAACCAAGGATGTTATTCACGCCGTGATAGGGTATCCAATATGTGATAAATCAAAAGCCCCCAGGCACCCTCTGAGAACAAAAATAGAAAAGCTAACAAGACTTGAATAGGACGGTAGAGGTCTGAAGATCAATTGCATAGGTGTCCCTAAATTGAGATTCAAAGCTTATGTCATTGGCTGCAAGATATTCCAGTCCAACAGACTGAACTATTGATGACAATTATTCAATTGTGTATTGTCATTGATGTTCACACAAGTATAGTGATGTTTACACAAATGTCTAATACTATCCGAGCATAGTCAGTTCATGCCAAGCACTCTCAGGCATTGAAGAGGACCAAAGTGGTTTTTAGTTCTAATCAAGTTCACTCAGGCATTACAGTGTTGGTCAGGCATTGAAGGATTCAGTGTTGACCGAGTTAAACAGTTAGTGTCAGCAGACTAACAATAGTTTATATTTTATGGATAATTGGTTATATTGAGCCGACAGACATGAATTTTATTATTTATTTGGAAGAATATTAAGGCCAACTCGACAAGGCTTATCATATATATATATA
>MU227678.1:1030826-1073950 GCA_018584345.1 Thuja plicata
TATATATAAAAGGTCAAGTTTGGATTGAATATAGTGGAAGTGTGAAAGTGTATATGTGTTTATGACATGAAGAGTGAAGGAAAAATCAGATGAGATTCTGATCAAGGAAAGAACACAGAGAAATGCAAAAGAATATCCGATTAGTGAGGATCAAGTAATTAATCTAGAATAGAGATCTGAATCAGCAAAGATAGTTACTTATCAAAATAGGTCAATCCATTGTTACTTTCTAACAATTGTATCAGTGATAAAAATCTCTTAACAGAGTAGACTTAACAGTCTTTTTAAAATCCTCTCACAAGGTGACATTTCTATATTGAAGTGTATGAAGACCTCTCACAAGGCCACTCCTTATAGGGTGATTAAATCCTCTAATAGGGTCACACCTAACAGTGTCTTATTGTAACCTTTAACAAGGTTGGCTCCTAACAGGGCTCACTTCAGAAGAGTGAAGAACAGTGACTAGTTGCAATTGGTGGTTTTTCCCATATTAGGGTTCCACGTTAAATCTTGGTGTTATCTATGTACATTTAATTTTATTTATGGTTTATGTTTATGTAATTAATTAATAAAGATAATCACAGTTAATATCTTAATATTTTCTATGTTAACAAAGTGACAGTAGAATATCCATGTTAACCGAGCAACAGTGAAAAATTTGTTTAAGACAACTAAGGGACTTGGATTTGTTTTTTTGGTAACTGATTCACCCCTCCCCTCTCAGTTACTCAACTCATTTCCAGCTATTGGTATTAGAGCTACAAGTGTTTACAGGGAAGGTTTCAAGACCTAAGCTAAAGATCAGAGATGTCTTACAGAAGGGAGATTCTGAATCTTAACAAAGACAATTTTGCTGCATGGCAAGATTTGATGAGACTACATCTATCTACCATTGGAGATACTGGTTTTCAATTCTTGGACCATAGGTATGTGGAACCACTAAGACCTTTGACTATGGATCAGATGATAGACATGCAGCATCATAACATAATGATGATTGATATAGCCTATGCACTTAGCTATTCCAAATTTGATGAAGTCAAGGACTGCCTTACTGCCTTTGATATGTGGAAAAACTACATGATATTCATGGAGGAGATGTCAATGTAAAGAGAGCCAAATCAGAAAGTCTTAGAGGTCAATTTGATGAGATGAAAATGAAAGAAGGATAGGACATTACAAAATATAGTGAAAGAATCAAGAAAAGTGTTAGTGCCATCAGAGCTGTCGGTGGAGTAATTAAAGACATAGCAGTGGTTAGTAAGGTATTGAGAACTTTACTTCCTATCTATGCAATTAGAGTTTCAACTATTCAATGAATGAGATGCAGTAATGGTATAACTCTAGATGGATTGGTTGGAAGACTCACAACCTTTGAGTTGGATAAATTTGACAATTACTCTCCTAATCTTAGCAATCTTGAGTTTGCATTCAAAGATAAATTAAATGTTGGAAAGATGAAAGGAAAACAAATTGACAGTGACAGTGATGATGAATTTGATGATGAAGATGTAGAAATAATTGAAGCATTAATTGCAAGGAGAGTTGCAAAAGGAAAAGGATAGTACAAAGGAAGAATACCATTGATTTTCTTTTCATGTGATGAAGTCGGTCACATTGCTGCAAAATGTCCAAACAAGGAAGACAAAGGCGAGAAAAAGTTCAACAAGTATAAAGGAAAGAAAGATTACAAAAGCTACAAAGATAAAGGTAAGAAATCTTGTTATATTGTTAAAGATTCTGATAGTGATGAAGATGAAGATGAAATGGTTTATATTTCTATTAAGGATCAGTCAGATAATGAAAAGATGACACTATATTCTCATATTAGCAAGAATGACACTTGGATAATTGATAGTGGTTGTTCTCACCACATGACTAGTGATAAAACCAAATTTGAACATCTTGAGCACTATGATGGTGGAAGTGTCAATTTTGGGAATGATGAACCCTGCTATCAAAAAGGTAAAGGTTGTATTTCTTTAACAGAAGGAATCAAATGTGATAATGCTTATTGGGTTGAAGGAGTAAGGCACAATCTACTAAGTGTGGAACAACTCAATAACATTGGTTTCAAGGTAGAATTAATGAATGGTAAGCCCAAGCTCATGGATGGTAAGGGAAACCTAGTTAAAACTGACAGACAACCAAAAGGTAATCTATTTTATCTTGATCTCAATGAAAGTTCATGTTTTATTGCACAAGTAGAAGAAAGTTGGTTATGGCATAAAAGGTTATGTCATGTGAACTTTGATAACCTGGTTAACATGAGCAAGAACAAAAGAGTAAGAGGAATTCCTATTATGAAGAAACCTAAATTAGCCATATGCAAACAATATCAAATTGGGAAGATGGGCAAAACTAGCTTCAAGAGCAACAACTACAATACTAAAGAAGTTTTGGAATTGGTACAAATACTAATTTATGTGGACCAATTGGAACAACAAGTTACATAGGTGAGAAGTATTTCATTCTATTTGTTGATGATCCTTCTAGAATAATGACTATTATGTTTCTCAAAGAAAAATAAGAAGCCTTTCAAAAGTTCAAATGGTACCTAGCCAGAGTTGAAAAAGAAACAGGAAAGAAACTTAAATGCTTAAGATCTGATAGAGGAGGAGAATTCATTTCTAATGAATTCAATGAATTCTGCAATGAAAGAGGAATCAAAAGACAAGTATCTACCCCAGGTACTCCACAACAGAATGGTATAGCAAAAATAAGGAACATATCCTTTATGGATTGTGCAAGAACCTTAATGATTGAAAAGAATGTTGCTACCAAATACTGGAAGGAAGCCATCAACACTACAATTCACACCTTGAATCGAGTTCAACTAAAGAAAGGTACTGAGAAGACACCTTTTGAATTATGGTATGGCTATAAACCTAATGTTAATTATTTCAAAGTATTTGGAAGTAAATGTTACATCTTGAAGGAAGCAAGAAATGGAAAATTTGATGTAAAAGGTGATGAAGGTATATTCCTAGGCCACTCCTGTAAAAGCAAAACATATAAGTGTTTGAATCTTTCTACTCATAAAGTCATAGAAAGTGTGCATGTAAGGATTGATGAATTTGTAGAAAGAGGTGAAGAACATAGCAGTACAAAGCCTCAGGATTACAGAAACTTTGTATATTATGAACCTGATACTATACCTAAGGCACAAGCAACCCTATCAACCATTGAATTTATCTGCACAAACCCAAAAAGTTCAACCTAAGTTTCAATCTGTGCAACCCAAGATGTTGGTAGAGGAAACTGAGTCATAGACTGAAGATACTGAGTCACAGATAGAGGGAAATGAGTCATAGATAGAGGCACCCAAGTCTCATACAGAGGCACCTGAATCTCAGACAGTGGAACCCGAGTATCAAACATAAGAAAAAAACAAAACTTCTGAGCATGGCGAACCAAGTGGAACAAGCCTAGAATCAAGAAGGAAGGATCATGTACTTGAAAAATATGTCAGAAGGAATCATGCACCCGAACAAATAATTGGAGATTAGACAGAAGGTGTAATGACAAGGAAAAAAATTAAAGGTACATGTTTTCTTAGTGAAATTGAACCTAGAACTATTAAAGATGCATTGATTGATGAAAGCTGGATCGAAGCAATGAATAAAGAGATTGAGCAGATAGAAAACAACAAATCCTGGACTCTAGTACCTAGACCAAAAGATAAAAATGTGATTGGTACTAAGTGGGTTTTCATAAATAAGATGAATGAAAAATGAGAAGTTTCCAGAAACAAGGCAAGATTAGTATGTAAAGGATATGCTCAAGAAGAGGGTATTGATCATGGAGAAACTTTTTCTCCTGTTGCAAGAATTGAAGGAGTCAGAACTCTTTTGGCATATGCTGCACACAAAGGATACAAGGTATATCAAATGGATGTAAATTTTGCATTCCTAAATGGAATTCTTGAAGAGGAAGTCTATAAGTTTTGTAGATCCTAACAAAAGGAATATGGTTTTTAAATTGCACAAATAATTGTATGGACTGAAGCAAGCTCCTAGATCCTGGTATGAAAGACTACATGGTTACTTGATAAGAATTGGATTTCAGAGAACTATTGACAATAGTATCTTGTATATCAAAGAAGGACCTTAGAACAAGATACTATTAGCAAAAATATTTTTAGATTATATATTTTTTACTGGATGTGATGACTTATGCAAAGCAATCTCAGAAGCTATGAGTAAGGAATTTGAAATGTCTATGTTTGGTGAAATCAAATTCTTTTTTGGATTACAAGTTTATCAGATGAAGGATGGTATCTACATTACCCAGTCTAAATACATCAAAGAGATACTAAAGAAGTTTGGGATGGAAGACTCCAGACTAGTTGGAACACCCATGCCTACTGGACATAAGTTGTCTAAGGATGATGATTCAAAGGAAGTAAACCAGAATACCTACAGATCCATGAATGGTAAAATTCAATATGTTGTTCACACTAGACCTAATATTGCATTAGTAGTTGGAATTGTTTCAAGGTTTTAAGCTAATCCCAAAGAGAATCATTTGGTGGCTATCAAAATGATTCTGAGATATCTTAAGGGTACTAAAGATTATGGATTATGGGACAAGAAAGGAGGAAACTTTGATTTGAAGACTTTTACTAATGCTGATTGGGCTAGAAGTGTTGATGATAGAAAGAGCACAAGTGGTGGAGCATTATTTCTTGGAAAGAGGTTAGTCTCCTGGACAAGCAAGAAACAAAATTGCATTTTTCAATCTACAACAGAAGCTGAGTATGTTGCTGTAGCAGTAAATTGTTCAAATATCATATGGTTCAAACAGTTGTTGTCAGGTATGAAGGTGGAAATCACAGAATCAATTATTATCTACTGTGAAAACACTAGTGCTATTAACATTTCAAAGAACCTAGTGATGCATACTAAGACTAAACATATTGCAATAAAGTATCATTTCTTGAGAGAATTGGTTCAGGACAAGGAAGTGAGATTGGAATATGTGAATACTAAAGAAGAAATTATAGAAATATTCACAAAACCATTACCTAAGGATGCATTTTTGTATCTTAGAGGAAAGCTAGGGGTAATTCCCCTAACTGAGGCTCACTAAAAGATAGTTTAGTGATGCATCAACCAAGCTATACAACATACTTAACATGTTAATGTAGGGATTTAGAGATTATTTCATATGGATCAGTACAAATAAGTACATTACAACTTCATTGGATATGTGATGCAGAGGTGCACTGTAAGAAGACCTAGATGGGATCCCACTTATTGTTACCACTTCAAAATCCTTATTCAGACACCCTAAATCCACAAATGTCTTCCTAGGGTGTTTATTGACTTTCCTAAGAAGTCAATTCACTTCTTCTATCACAACTTAGCTCTCCAAGCTAAGATCCAATTCTCTGCAATATCTCCTTTAGTGACACTTTCCCTAAACCAAGATAAAGATGTAGAAAAATTCACCAGAGGCTTAGGACAACAAACCTAGGCAATGGAAGACTTTTTTTAGACCCTAAGGGTAGAGAATACACCAATGGATTCAGTCTTGCAGACCCAAGGATGGTCAAACACTAAATGGCCTAGAATTCCTTGTAGCCCTATCTAGAGGGTTTTTCAAGCATAAATTTAAAATATAGAAGGATCTAACTAATATTATTATGTTTCTAGACACCTTTTATGGATTTTTGAAACCTCTCAAAGCCTTAGAACTTCACTCCACTCCTACACCACTAAACTCTTTCAAAGCTCATAGACCTAATTAGCTAGGTTAGGCATGGATTACTAAGCAAGTGGTCTAAGGTGGGTTCAAAAAATGAAAAAAAGGGCTTAGTTAGCTTCCTCTACCCCAAAATGGTCTAGAACCACCATTATTTTGATCCTCCCAATCATATATTGCACATTCATGTGACTGTATTAAAGAATCGGGCTAATTACATCGAGATAATTAGCCTAGGGCTTTGTCTCAAAAATCATAGAAATAACACTGAGATTATGAGATTTAGGAATATTAAAGAGCATGATCCTAAATTTCATTTCCCAAGTGGCTGAGCAGATTCACTGGTTAAATCCCAAGTTAGGATCACATCTTTGGAGCAGACCCAGTAAACCTTGGTTTCTCAGACACTGAACTAGTAAAATCCCTAACTCCTATGAAACTTCAAAAAAAAAAATCAAACCAACTAGAATGTTGAAGTATCTCAAAGCACCACAAATTTCTATAAGTGGATCCACAAGATGAATCCATACCAAGTCGTACACTGTCTAAATGACTCAGAAAACTCTTCTATTTCCTTCTCTAAACATCAAGCTCCATACACAGTAAACTCTAACCTTCCTAGAAGGCATGAGAACATCTAATACCATCATCTTGGTGTTAAAAATGCTCCAATAAGTTGTTGTGGTCGGTTAAAATTGAGTTTTCATTCTTCGAGCAACATTTTGCAAAATTTGCTCATGCAACATTTTGCAAAAAGACAACTTTTTGGCAAAACTTGACAAAATTGCTAATTTGGGAAAATGCCAACCGTACCAACCTACAAGGGTATGAGAGAGGTCAAAACATGTCAAGAGCCTATCCTAAGGTCTTAAAACACAAAATTCTAACTAAACACAAAAATCACCAAAAGGGACTAACATGGTCTAATATGGTTTTAGGAACCCACAGGTTTATAACTTACCTTAGGGTCCTTCACCTTACATGATAGACCCACACACATGCACACACTAGGGTGATCCAAAGGAATCACCTTATTACAAATACTTATGCATAAAATAGGAACTTAAGGAGGTGCCCTGCACCAATATGTCAGTTGGTGTCTTTGGCATTGGTTGTCAAAGAGGGAGAGATTACTTGTATGTCATAATGATTAGTGATGGAGGGAGGGATTACTGTATGTCATAAAGATTACCAAGGGAGATATTACTGATGGAGAAATTGATGATAGAGGGAGAAATTTATCAGAAACAATATTAATGTAAGAGGGATAAATCTATATTTCAGTGATAGTGAAGACAGAGGGAGTTTTTGGATGAGAATAAAAATGAAGCTAAAGACATTAATAAAATTTGATGAGAATTAGAATTAAGATAAGGAAATTAATAAAAATTTCATTTTTATGTCTGCTGCTCTATAATTCTTTGTATTATGACATGTTGTTTTTCCATCAATGCCAAAGAGGGAGATTGTTTATGACAATTATTCAATTGTGTATTGTCATTGATGTTCACACAAGTATAGTGATGTTTACACAAATGTCTAATCCTATCCGAGCATAGTCAGTTCATGCAAAGAACTCTCAGGCATTGAAGAGGACCAAAGTGATTTTTAGTTCTAACCAAGTTCACTAGGGCATTATAGTGTTGGTTGGGAGTTGAAGGATTTCAGTGTTGACCGAGTTAAACAGTTAGTGTCAGCTGACTAACCGTAGTTTATATTTTATGGATAATTGGTTATATGAAACCGATAGACATGAGTTTTATTATTTATTTGGAAGGATATTAAGGCCAACTTGACAAGGCTTATCATATATATAAGGTCAAGTTTGGATTGAATATGGTGGAAGTGTAAAAGTCTATATGTGTTTATGACATGAAGAGAGAAGGCGAAATCAGATGAGATTCTGATTGAGGACAAAACATAAAGAACTGCAACAGAATATCCGATCAGTGAGGATCAAGTAATTAATCCAAAGCAGAGATTTGAATCAACAAAGACAATTGCTTATCAAAACAGGTCAATCCATTGTTACTTTCTAACAATTGTAGCAGTGATAAAAATCTCTTAATAGAGTAGACTTAACAGTATTTTATAAATCCTCTCACAAGGTGACATTTCTACATTGAAGTGTTTGAAGACCTCTCACAAGGCCACTCCTTATAGGGTGATTAAATCCTCTAACAGGGTCATACCTAACAGTGTGTTATCGTAACCTTTAACATGGTTGGTTCTTAACAGGGCTCACTTCAGAAGAGTGAAGAACAATGACTAGTTGCAATTGGTGGTTTTTCCCATATTGGGTTTCCATGTTAAATCTCAGTGTTATCTATGTACATTTCATTTTCTTTATGGTTTATGTTTCTGCAATTAATTACTAAAGATAATCACAGTTAATATCTTAAGATTTTCTATATTAACCGAGTGACAGTAGAATATCTGTGTTAACTGAGCAACGGTGAAAAATTTGTTTAAGACATCTAAGGGACTTGGATTTGTTTTTGTGGTAACTAATTCACCCCTCCCCTCTTAGTTACTCAACTCATTTCCAACATGAACAACATTTCTTGCGGAGCTTTTGACATAACATATAAAATTGTCAACAAAGGAGTACAATATGACCTAGCCGAGCTGTTACAAAGGCAATTTGAAGAAAACATGAAGACCATCAGATCAACAAGATCAAATACATGTAAGTTTGGGTCCCTACTACTTTGCACATTTTTCTACTTGCAAAAATTCTTTCCATCCATCGGTAAAGTAAAATGGAAGTCAAACCAACCAGTTACTATGCAAATCAATCATTTCATTACAAGTCTAAGGAAGAATTTTGAGTCAGTTATGAATGAATATTTTTCTAATTTTAAAGAAATAATGGAAAAGAGATCCAGAATTACTCAACACTTAGTGGAAAAATACAAAGATGAAATATGTTTTGTAGTAGACAACAATTTTACTCTAATCAAGGCAGCTCAACCAAGGACAACATGGATACCTCCATTAGATTATGATTTAGATATTGATATTGCATCTGAAGCCATTGAAAAATTGTTGAATGAGCTTGTTGATAAATATTCCATGAGATTTGGCACATTTGATGAAGCCCAGACCCGAATCACCACTGGTATACAAGTTCAAAAGATGAGCAGGAAAAAGACACAAATTATGAAGACTTTGAAGATAAAATTTGCAATCATAGATGAAGAATTAGACAAGTTTGTTGATGAAACTGAGGAGAAGACTTTAGTCAGTTAAGATTACGAACCCAAACATGATGCTAATACCACCAAATTAGATGAAGTACAAGATAAGGCACCTAAGGCCAAAAGGGGAAAAAGCATAAAGATCAAGTCTCCATCACAGACCAGATCACAATCAATGACTGTGGATTCACCACATTTGAAGAAAGGTGTAGAAAAAATTACAAGACCCTCACCGAAGCTCACTTACCAAACAAGGAAACATAAGGGTACTACTGAGAATCCTGCACCGAGGCAAAGGAAGAGATATGTAAGGAACAAAGATGACAAGGATGATTTTGATGACAATCTAGATCAATTCAAGGTTGTATAGATTAAGATACCTCAGACTATTGATGAAATTGCAGAAGTAATCCTTACAACTAGACGACTAAGACATCCAAAGATACGTGCATATTTTGATCTGACTACCAAGAACAAGGACAAACTCAAAGAAGCGATTATAGGTATGATGATCAACTTTAAACAAGTTGCGGTTGAATTTTCTACCTACCTTACTTTTGAGTTGTATGACAAGATATCAACAAGATGGACCTATGCACTTCAAACTGAGAAACAGATGAGAGAAACATCTCTCACTCTTATTAAAGCTGATTATACAGTTGAACAGATAAATGATATAACGAAGCAGTATGCCAAACAATTTCCTAAGAAGGCATGAGAATTGAATATTCTACAAGGAAATTTGAAGGAAGTAGATATTGAGAGAACACATATATGGAATAAATTGCTGAACCCATCGAAGGAAATCGAAGACACTGAGGAAGAGATATACATTGCATCTAAATTTGACACTAAGGAAGATTAACCAAGCACAAAACCCAAAGATGTTGATGATGCAGATGTTGATAATGTATTAGATGGAATTCCTCAACTATTGACTAATATGAGTCACCTAGAGATCATAGTAAATGACATCACTGAAGGTGATCCTGATGATAAAGATAAGGAAGATGTGATAGTCAGATCAACCAAGACCATAAATGAACAAGACACAATAGAGGTCACCTGAGCTACTGTACTAGGCTAGTTACCTATATTGGTAAAAGAAATTGAGATTGAAAGTGAAGTACAACAAAAGACACCCGAGTAGGCCACTAATACAATTGAAGATATGGGTGATAAGCATGGTACACAGACCGAGCATAGTAGTGGAACAACCTAAGGTGATGCACAAAAAGATACCACCGATGTAGAAACAAAAGGTGAAGGTAATACAGATAACACAACTAATACATTAGATACTTTTACTACAGATACAAAGTTAGTTACTAAGGCACCTAACCAAGTCATCACCAAGTACCGAGCAATCAAAGCCTGAACCCGAGCACAAGGCTCAATTAGCATTAACTTTATCTCCTTCATCCAGTGTTCAAGGAAAGAAAAAGAAGAAGAAGAAAGGAAGCAAAGATGCATTAACCTTAGATGAAATTATAGAGATTCCAACATGGGATCCTAGAACACTTGATCCAGAAATATTGAATAAATATGGTGAATTATGCACCAAGAAAGAAACACATAATAAATTAAGGCAAGAACACAAGAATGAATAAGTATTAGAAGTCACCAAGGAGATCCTACAACAAGTTGTTCCTGACTTAGCTATCAATGAAAAACCCCCCATCATTGATCAACTTGCACTGCTTACCAAGGCTATTAACAAACCTGACGTTGATGCTGAGTAGAAATTGGAAGAAAGAGAAAAAAAGAAGATACAATACAAATTCATAGAGAAGATCAGCCAGGCAGTGGCAGTCAATAGGGTAATTCTGTCTGAATGTGTGAATGGAATAGAAACTATCATATCTAAAGCCATCAAAATTATATAGAAGTTATGCACTATAGATCACTTCACTACCAAGATTAGTGAAAAGATAAAGAAAATAGATCAAGATCTTAAGGATAGTGCAACTAATCTATCAACTGAGCTACATGCATTGCAGATGCATTACAAAAAAGTTCTCCAAACCAAGCTATTGAGACTAGACTTAAAGAAAGAAGAGGATAAAATTAGAGAATGGGTAACCGAGATACATGCAACATTACTACCGCATTTGGTAATGATGCAAAAACATGTGACATTGGAAAAGACTTTGGTTTCCACCCTAGAATTGTCAGTAACTGACAACATATATGATATGCATGCTTAGATCAACTTAGAACAATTAACCCTTGAGAGTTTAAAAGAGGAATGAGAGAAGCTATTGGAAACTCTTAAGAATTCCCATCCTACCATTTTTGACAAATTTTAAGTTATACTTCTTTTGTCATTATTTCCAAAAAAGGGGGAAATATATGTATATAAGTATAGTAAAGGGGGATACTATAATCATGATGAGTTCATATACATATAACTAGCATGTACAAAGGGGGAGTCATCATTTATATTATGTATAGTAATAAGTTTTTGATACTAATGCCAAAGGGGGAGAATGTTACTCCAATTAAGCATTGAAGTTTTCATTAGTATTCAAGAACTCAACATGGACAATGGTAGCAGAGTCACAAACATGATAGTTGGTATATTCACTGAGGTGTAGAGTTAATTGAGAGTAATGATCATGCCCAGAGTTAACTGAGTACAATGATACCCAAGATGAAAAACTACACCGAGCAGTAGACAACATCGAGCTACACAGTATAACCGAACAAACAATATAACCGAGATACACAGACTACACCAAGCACCAAGAGACAATAATAACCGAGTGGACCAGAGGCCACATAAAAGTTTGTTATGGCACATTATTATATGTAACAAATTTTTTGCCAACCTAGATAATGGTTTACAAGATCAAGAAGAGCATTAATTACAAATATACAAAATTAATTGTTTATATCTCCTATGTTAGATGATCAAGGTAAATTATGTACACCATTGATCTTAGGGTAGGGATGTAATTGTAAAACCCTAATTAGGTCATAAAATTTGATATATAAATGTATAGATGTCAAATTTTGTAATGTATTTTGATCGAGAAATGATCAATTAGCCGCCATACTATAGACATCAGAGATCAGACAAGGGATTTTAAGGACATAGACTACATTGCAGAAATTAGTTTTTAGAACAGAAGCAAGGCTACTGAGTAGAACATAGCAGAAGGTATTATCATTCACATTGAGGTGATATGTTTTTATGTACTTAATGGACATGTATCAGAAATATTGAGATTGTATATGTTTCAGATCAAACTTCTATTACTCTCTAGCAATTGCAATAGACCCCTAAATCTCTTAACAAAGTAGACTTAACCATCTTTTTGTAAATCTCTTAATCGAGTGCACACATAACTTGGGTTGCAAAATACTCACATGAGGTAGATCTAATCGATCTCATTATTACTCCTAATAGGGTATGATCATCATAAGTGATTATTCTTTGTAAGGTTTAACATGCTACTTTATTTACTACAGTAGTGAAATTTTGTGGGTCTCATCCCCACTGCAATATTTACCTTCTAACAAGGGTTTTTTGCGATATAAAAATATTAGTTAATTTCATGTATGCGTATTGTTTATTTTACATGCATTTACATTTCAACAGTGATACTATATGTTTTGTGTATGCAATCTACTCATTCAGTTAATACAAAACAATGGTTACAAAGAATTGATTAAAAGTTTTTAAGGGTACTGATTCACCCCTCCCCTCTCAGTACACACCCTTTCCATTATCCCAATACCGATGTACCTTACTTGTCCAAGGTCACTCCAATATATTTCCAAGTATTTGAATCATTCATACATGTCAAAACACTCCCTTGACATCCCTCAAACCAATCAAAATACTCCCTTGGTTCAATTCAACCCAAAACTCAAAACTGTCCTAATTGACACTATCTTCTACTAGCCCTTTTTGAACGCCTTTTGTGATTTTGTGAAAAAAACCTCCAAAATACCTACCAAAAAAAAATACATGGCCTTACTTCAAATGTTAGGGCAACACTTTTCCCAAGAGGACAGGTCTTGGATCCTTCACAAACTTAATTTACATGGAAATCCTCACTAATGTCTAGGAGGCCTAATTGGAGCACCTAAAGAAGGAAGTACTCCCTAAAATTGGTTCCTTTCCAAAATAAATATTGGAAAATATTTTGGGACCTTAAATAAATATCCTCCTCCAACCATAGGTTATGAATCAATGCCCATAAAAATTTATGGGGTCTGCAACCTACTGGTTACACAAATTTGCCAACTGGTTACACAAATTTGCCAGTCACATTGTGAGGATCGGGCACAACAAAATAACAGTCAAGTACACGGTAATTTGAATCCATACACAAACAAGAAAAAAAAAATAACAATCAAATACATGGTAAAATGAAAATTTCATTCAAATTTTTCAATTTCTTCTTACAATTCAAAAAGTTGCAATTAACATCTTTTGTTGCAAGCAAAGTTGTTGACAACTTTTGCAAAACTTGCAAAACTAACTCCTAATAACTAACCAAGGTTGATTTCAACAAGATGTGATGTTAAAAAAATCAATTCAACCTCTCCTAATACACAACTACCCAACCCATTTCCAATTGACCATCGTTAGCCATAGGATTCATAACTCATCCTAGGTCACTAAGCCTTACAAGTAGGACTTATTACAATGCATAGGATCTCTTGATCCCTCTTGGAACTTGGCCAATAAAACCTATTAAAATGCATATGATCTATTTATCCCTCTTGGTATGATATAATTAATCTATACAGGTATTGAATATTTTAGATGGTAAAAAGAAACAAATATAATAAGAAGATGCTTACTTCTATGTTGCCAGAGTTAGGATGTGTATCATCCAAAGTAATGTCCTCATCATCCTGAAGTTTCACAGGATTTATGTAGTCTTTCTTAAACAATGGATCTTAATAAATATTTTCTATTAATATCCTCTGCAACCCAAAAAAACATTTTATCGGTTCAAAAAACTAAAAAATGAATTAAAAAAGGAGTCACAATTAAAATGTTATAGAATGAAATCTAGGGAGAATTTTACAACATACACTCTTTGGTCTAGGATCCAATATATTGGAAATTAGTCTGCTGAATCCAAAAGAGAACCAAGAAGGAAAATAATAATGTGCATTTCAAATCTATGCAACCATAATATCAGAAACCAAGATTTCAAGGGTGTTGAACTGTACAAATTATTGAAATTATTCAAAGAGTCTTGTTTTTATACCATAGGTGCAACATAATTTGGGGATCCACAAGTTGTAGAAAGTATAGCATCCTTCTGCACAAAACATATGATTAACAAATAATTAGGAAGAATGAAAATATAAGAAACTTTAGTAATAAACTGGTTGGGATAAGAAATTGCAGTCAAGTAAAAATTATGATAGTCCTAAGGGAGAGGAGCCTTGGGATCTAAAATTTGTGCAAGTTGGGGCAATAAAATGTCCTATTGTTGAGCTGAAACATAGTAATGGAGTAGGGGTAGTCAGGCATAGGTCCTATCCAATAAATGGATCAGAGGTACTAGTCTTAAAGCCTTCTCACTATCCTATACAAGGGCAATCAATAATTCAAAGTTTTTCTTCTAATAAGTTGTGTGGATGCAGGTTGGGCTAGTGTGAGAAATAAGGCCACTTTAGGGGACCTTTTTCTCCCTAAGTTTCAGATTGATCCAAGAACTGAAAGGAGGAAAAGCCACAACAACTCTTGGGACAAGAGTCTCATTGGATATTAGAGCCTATCATGCTTTTTAATGTCATGAAATGACAGTTCAATGTAAAGATTGTGTTAATATGAACAAGGGAACAATAACACTTGGTATGCCTAATATATGGATTTATCATAAGGAATTGGTATTGATTTCATTTCAAGGAGTAGGTATTGAGACTCTCTTTGTTTTGAGAATAGTTTAACATTCTCTACTTAACAGGGCCAACCACGTTAAGGTGGAAGCTCATCTGGACCCTCCTAGGAGAATCTTATGACCCCTTACAACACTTTAAGACCTCTAAGATGTATTCTTAGGGGTTATAAAGGGTCATAAGGGGTCCTGTGACACAACAGTTGAGAAACATAAATGTAGGCATCATGGTCACAATTCTTTGGAGACACAACATAATTGAGCGGTATACCCAGATGATGCAACACAACCACTACTCCTCCAGTTCAAATTTGACACTGTAGGGTCCAAAAACCATAGATGAGGATGGTTTTTCTATTAAAAAGTGTCAAATTTGAACTGGAGGAGAAATGGTTGCATTGCATTGTCTGGGTATAATACCACTCAATTATGTTGTGTCTCCAAGGAATTATGACCATGATGCCTACATTTATGTTTCTCAGCTATTGTGAGATTAAAAGTCTTCTAAGGAACATGTCATGTCTATGTGGAATTGTGTAGGATCATCACCAAAGGGGGTCCCATCATAAACCATAAAGGCAATAACAATGTAGTTAGAACAGAGCATAAGGACATGGTCAGAACAAGAATGTAAACAATCACTTTCAAAACAATCACTTTTAATTGGTAAATCATGAATTAATCTAGATTAAGTATTGATCGCATAATTGTATGTTTCTATCAAGAAATAAATATTAAATAGATTCAACATTGATAACATAAGTGTACATTTCTATCAATAAATGAATATTAAATAGATTAAGTGAGGATCACATAACTGTACATTTCATTCATGTCATTGATCTTCTTCTTCATCTAACTCATCACCACGATCGTCATCGTTGTCAACATCATCACCCCCACCATCATCACTGCCACCATCATTTTCATAATGTTATTCATCATCATCATCATCATCATCATCATCATCATCATCATCATCATCATCATCATCATCATCTTCTTCTTCTTCTTCTTCTTCAATAAAAGTTGTGTCAGGAACATCATCGACTAACTGTCGATCATGATCATCATCTACATCATCTTCTACTTGTTTGGAATCTTCTTCTTCCATCACATTATACCTTATTGACCTTCCTCTTGGATAATGTCTAACAAAAAATGACCAACCCGGTTTATGTGGAACCTCTGAGTAAAATACCTGATCACATTGGATTGGAAGAACATAGGGCTCATCCCCAACTTGATCAAACCACCTTGTATTAATCATTGGAAATCCATTTTCATGTTAATTACAGTTCTGTTAGGATCATTTTTATTAATTCATAGTTTGTACCATCTGATAACAAAGAGAACTAATCTAAAGGAATTAAAGTCACACTTAAGTATATCATCCAAAATGCCATAGTATCAGTTTTGATACTCTTGAGGATGTAAGT
The DNA here is from genome assembly GCA_018584345.1 of Thuja plicata. Classification (NCBI taxonomy): domain Eukaryota; kingdom Viridiplantae; phylum Streptophyta; class Pinopsida; order Cupressales; family Cupressaceae; genus Thuja; species Thuja plicata. Next base: position 1,047,042 of record MU227678.1, read on the forward strand.
CATTTCTAGATGAAATATTAGTCACTTGAAAGATTGCACTTATCCCAAAATCACAAGTTTTCTTTGTGTCATCCAACTTTTTGATGCAAAATTTATGACCATTGCAAAACATATCCTTGTGGTGTTTGACCTGCAATAATATGTCAAACATGTAAAAAATATTACATCGAAAGTTGATAAGTGTATGTATGATTAAGAAATTTATACGTACCTGAAAATCTCTTAAACCATATGCTAAATCTATTTTCCATTGTGTAACATTGGAATCTCCATTACGATGAGCTTCTTTAACCAATGAAGACACAAATTTCCTTGTTAATGTGCAACCAAAATGATAACATTGTTCAATCGATACCGTCATCCAATCTTGATTGTTTGCAATATACAAATATATTGCATCCCACTCTCGAGCAACTGTACAAAAAATAAATAGACGACTTACAACTGATTAATTTTGAAGATTAATAATGAATTAACTACAATAACATATTATAATTTATTACCTCTCACTTTCCTCAATCTACCTCTCCCCACCAAGTACTCCCCTTTTAATTTTCTAATGGTATCAAGATCCCAAATGCGATCTATATGGATCTTTGTTGCAAGCTTAGTAAGATATTCAATAACATACATCATAGTGTGGTATACCATATATCCCTCCACCATAGAACCCTTGGGACATGCTCTTTGTCAAACCAAAGCCTTCAAAAATTTTAAGTGCCTCTTAACCATCCACATTGACCGAGTGTGTACAGGTCCACACAATCAAATCTCCTCAATTTGGTGTATGAGGTAGTGTTTTTGTGCATTGAAAAATGTTGAAGGTAGACACTTTTGCATTTCACACATTAGATGAGGAATTTTTCTCTTCCAATATTTTATATCTTCTTTATGGATTTCTTTACATTACAACCACCTACAAGACATTCAAGACATAGAAATATATAAATACAAGACTTTACAATTTATTACATAACAAGAAAAAAAAATTGCGAATATAATAAATATATACAACAAATTGAACATATATCACTGCTTACCTCATGCATTTTTCAAGATCATATATCACTTGTTTGATGTTATTTTCAAAGTTCTTTGAGAGAGATAGGGGTATCATGTACTACAACAATTATAAACTAATCATGTCATTCTTTTGTCACATGATACAATGAAAAGTACATGCAGTTTACAAATATATTATAAATAAAAAAGAACATGAATTACCTTGATGAAGGTATGTCAATCATGCATTTTCAACCCAGACCCAAATTCACTTTTTTTTGATATGAGACTGCTTATGTTCGCAACAAATCTTGTGGGAAATCAAATTTTTTGTATCACTTCTTTTATGACATCACTTTGCTACTCCATTAATAACCAAGGAAGGGCACTTATATTAATCTGGTCTCCATTAATATTTAAATCAAGGAAATTTTTCATTGCATAATTGGATTCATGAATGTCACTACAAATTTTGACAATTTTTTCTTTGTCACGCCTTCCATCCAATATTTTCCACAATGTCTCTGTTGCATTCTTTCCAATATGCATAGTATCAAACAAATGCACAATTTGTAGCTGCTCGTAGTAGGTCAACCTACTAAATTGTCTGGGATAACTTTTTAGTCCCTTTGGAAGGTGCTCAGTAGTACCTTAACGATTAATTCTATTATATTCCAACTTACATAAGCGAGTTGTCATTCTTTGTGGCTTTGATGTAGTCTTTTCTTTCCCATTGAAAAGATGTTTTTCGGTAGTTTGATACTTATGATTTCTATGGAGGAAGTTCCTATACTCATCAAACACCTTCTTTGCTAAACTTTTTGAATGATGAGATTTCATCTTTGGACCAAAAATTGGACATGCAAAATTTCCCTTTGTTTGAAGACCTAAAAGATAATGATACAATTGGATTAAATATGTTAATTTTTATAATTAGAATTATCATGTGCAACTTGAATTCACCATAACATACCAGAATAATGTGTTAGCCGTGGGGTATCATGTATTGTCCATACAATCATTGCATGGAATCAAATTTGTCTTTGTCCTATTGGTTTAGAGATGTCATACATAGTGACACCATTCCATAACTTCAGCAACTCGTTGATAAGAGGCTCAATATATACATTCATATCTTTAACATGGTACTTACCTAGTTGAATGAACAACAACATAACATAATTATTGTGACCATTTTACTGCAAGATTTATAATTACATGTAGATAACTGTTAAATGATAAAATACCTGGAACAATCATTGTCAAAATAATGTGCTCCCTCTTTATTGACATCCATGGAGGAATGTTATTGTTGATGACAAAAATAGGCCAAAGTAAACATCTCTCAGCTCTTCAAATGGATTGACACCATCTACTGCAGATGAAACCTTGAGATTTTGAGGTTCTTCGATAAAGTGCAGCCACTTTGCCTCTATGTCCTTAAATGCCGAACCATCCATAGGAATTTGAATAATGTCATCTATACTCCTATTGCATGCATGATAATCCATAAATTGTGCCAAGCTAATACACCTGAAAAATCTTTGCAAACGTAGAATAATGGGGATGTAATGAAGAACCTTGCAAGACACCTTTTTTGTTATTTGATTTGTTCGATATCTACTCGTATGACATACAGGGCATTTTTTTTCAAATTCATGTTCTTTATTATAAATAATATGATCATTGGCACAATCATCTATTGCTTTATACTCCATTCCAATATCTTTCATAGTGGCACATAATTCTTGGTATGAGTGAGGGAGAATATTTGAAGGTGGTAACAAAAACTCACCTATCAATCTACGACAAAAAATATAAGTTGTTAATATTAACAATATTTATGGTACATGTTTCACCCTTTATTGACTATAATGACATATATGACATACCTTAGCATACATGACATTATTTTGTTGGATAAACCATTCAAAACCTTCAATTTCAACAACAACAATACAATAGAGAGAAGAGTTGTTTGGGAGCCTTCATAAAGGGTCATGTCTGCCTTCTCAAGTAGAGGTATATCATGGATGACATCAATGTCATCCTGACCATCATCATCAGCTGTACTAGTACCAAATGTGTCATGGATCAATGTATTAGTTCCATCATCTTCAAATGTGTTATCTGGTACATGATCATCATCTTCCATGGGATCATAATCTTCAGCTTCCATATTCGCACCTCCATGGTCCATATCACATACTTCCCTAGGGAGGTCGACCTATATAAAAATGATGAACACAAATTAACTATGATGATGATCTCATCATCAAGTGTATTTCATATGTATATTAATTGTTAAAAAATATAATGAAAAACTTACCAATGGATGATAATTAAAGCCCCCTTTAATGTGACCATTCTCCCTACAACGTCTCTTAGTTTTTTTGATTAACAATATTCTAGTGTTTAACCCCTTACAAATTTTGCAGGGACAATAACATTTTTGATTGCCTTTTCTTTTGAGGTTAGACCACAATCTAGTGATTGTCTCCCCATTTTGTTCTTCACTTAGATTATCTGACATGATCCTTCTTCACAGGAAAAAAAATTGGGTCATGGAAAATTTGATCTATAACCTTCAGAAACTAAGCAAAATGATTTTGAAAGTACACAAATCTTCTTAGACCTAATTATATATAGAAATTGAAAATTTAGTTATGAAATGATCTTTTAGTATAGTATACCAAATTGAGATACTTCTGGTGCTATTGTAGTCTTCCACCTCAAAGTCAGACCTATTGTGTCAAGAAAGAAAGATATTCAGATAATTTACTAGTTTGTAAATCAAAATAAAATATCATACATATTATACACACATTATATCATAAGTGCATCAGGGGTTAAATAAACTATTATTTCTTTTCCCAATGCCTTCCAACCCAAATTCCTTCACAAAAGCAAATATTCACCAAATTCCTTAACTTGATAGCCTAACTTGAGGTTAATCTTAGTGAAGTATTGTACATTGTGGAGACGATCCAAGAGGTCATTGATGTGTTGAGGGGGTACCTGTATTTCAAATGTATTTCACTAATAGATCCTAGGGGGGATGAAAGACAAACATGACCATGATGGGTCATTTGAATTGTAATAAGATCATATTTGGTCCTTTGATTATGATTTAAATAATTTTTTGATTGGTATGTAAATCCTTTGTAAAAGGATCAGTAATGTAAGTCATGATGGCATTTGGAGGCTAGAAGTGCACTTTGGGGGTCACTTGAGGATCCTAGGTGTATATGAGATTTTATAAATACCTATAAGGTCCAAATGATTGTAAGTTGGCCATTAGAGCCATTTAACAATGTCAAATGCACCAAAAGTTCTAAATATGTAAATTTGTACTAAATGCACTATCATGGGTTATTGGCACTGCTATAGAGGAAAATGTCAATAACTTGCCTGATTCTACATGGAAATAAGTGAAGCCTATTCTAAGATGAATTCAACTCCTATCTCCAACCATTACAATGCATTTTAGTAGAATTTAACTCATTACAAAGGCCCTATTAATGCAATAACAATAAAAAAATAGTGAAAATATTGGAGTAGTCAATTTTTTATTTTATTTCTATTAAATATATATTATAGTATAATAAACAAAGAACTCATCGAGTGTTTATAAAAATATCAATTAATAGATTACAAAATAAAAAAAATTACATTTCCCTTTTCATATAGAGGGATTCAAATTATCATGTAACCAAAAAGGAACCATACTGATTACAAAATGTTGGAACTATAGACCATTGTTAAATAACCTCTATCTAGGGAACCATGTTGTCCATGGAATTTGATGATCCACCCATTTAAGCTTCAGGTTGTCCTAAAATATATCTTTGTATGGATTTGACATATAAGCCTCCTAGGGTAATGAAGAGTGCACAGAGATGGGTTCCTGATATTGGGATCCAGTCCTAGGATCCTGCACAATGGGTATACCAAATGATGTCTGATCTTGAGGTACCTGGATCGATCCTATCAAATTAGTGTTCCCTTCCTCTTGTTTATCAGCCATAGTGGCTGCTGCTGAGGTGTTTTATTATTTAGTCACAACTCCTTTATCTTTTCACAACATCTTCCCTATGGTGATATCATAATCAAAGTCCACCCCAGCTTTGGTAGTAATCTTATAGAGAATCTTCTCTCTGTCAAGCACATTCCTTACTTCTCTGATGAATTTTAGCACTTTGTATTCTTTCACCTGCAAAATCACGGTGACCTTCAAGGCAACATTAAATGAAATGAGTCTCCGTAGAGACTTAGTAAGAACTCTACTTCTACTATTGAAAATATCATCATTACTAAATTTCCAAATATGCCAGAGAATGTGAAAGGAAAGAGTTGACCAGAAAATATTGCATCTTTTATCCAATCCCATTAGATTCCCAGAGAAGATATATAGAATATGAAAGATAGTGTTTAGTTTCAGTCTAAATAGGCTCCACATGACTATATCAAAATGACAATCAAAGAAGATATGTAGGATAGACTCAGGTTCAGAATAGAAAGAGAAGACATTTGGCTCTCTAGATGGTTTCTTAAGTGGAAACCTATGCAGAAGAAAACACCACATGAAATAAAGTTGTTTAGGTCTAGCAGGGGTGTGCCATAGTTTCAAAATATATTTACTCCAGGTATTACAGTCTAGGTTAAGATTCCACTTATCATTTAGTCATTGAGGAAGGTTCTCGATGGGATCTTACTGATGTCTTGGGTTGCCAAAAATATTGTAGAGTTCCTAAGGATATCCTTCTCTTTCTCAATAGCAATGGAATTTGAATATTAGGTTTGATAATAAAAATAGTAGTAGTATCAGGATTCTTACCTCTAGTATTGGTTCCATGTCCTGCTCCTGGAAAATGGTTTCCATCAATGATGAACTTCACTTCTAGAGGGATAACACATTCTTCCCTAAGTGCCTACTTGATCCCAAGTTGATCCCAAATCATGAAAAATGGACATTTTAGACCTTAATAAAAAAAATTAATTCTTCCAACACTCATGAACACAAAATTGAACACATATGACACTTATTGACAAATTGGTTGCAAGAAATGTTTCTTGAAACTTTTCTTGCAACTTGAAAACTTTCATAAATTTTGAAACTATCACCCTAATGACCCTAATTTCATCATGGACGGTCTATTAAGACCTTATTACCACAAGTTTATCGTAATTTCCATAATTTAACCTGTAGACTGTTCCTCACCTTTTTCTTGTCACAAATGAAATCAGGATAGAATCCTAAAAGGCCTTCAAAGAGTTAAATACAATGATAAAGGAACATACAGTTGTTGATTTGACAACTATGTTGTCAACTTGACAATAATATACTAAATGTAACAGCCATTAAACTGAATGTAAGCGGTTTGGCAGGGAGTTGTAAGTGTCAACCAATTAGTAGAAGGGTATTTAGGTAGTGTGAGCATGAATGAGAGTAAGAGAGGAGTCTTGGATTTCATCTTTTTACTACTTTTAACATGTCTTTCTTGATCCAACTTAATGACTCAAACATGGAGATTACACCCTATGCCTTACATAAACTCACCAAAGGTTTGAAAGGGCTTATACATGTTTGTTCTAGACCATGGAATGAGATCTCAGGCTAGGAAAGTTACCCAAATCAAAGTCACCATTCAGAATAGTCACTTTCATTTATCCTACAAAGCCTCAACAAGGGTATTCCCTATGGTTCTATGTTAATAGGCACCACTGACCTAAAGGTGTTTGATGCAAATTTCATGAGCAGGTTCCAAATTAGGATTTCCTACAAATCATTCTTCCAAAATATGGCAAACAAGTGTCAATCACTAGAGTAGATCGATGGTGACCAAGATTGTTTTCTCTTCAAAGTATGGATTTTTTTTTTCATAGTCTTCTCTTCGTGAATTTGTAATCCCTTTTTGACAGATCTAGAATCTGCACATGAGAAATATTTTTCTACTCAACAAACTTATGACCATTAGTGGTTTAGATTTGAGCCCAAAATGGTTGGACATTGGTGCCTAGCTCCATAGTCCATGAGGACATTGTCACCTATTAGCATGAATTTGGTTTGTATGCTCGTGAGTGTGTTAGGTTTCCAAATTTGGCCATGGAATAAGCATAATCAATCATTTAGCAAGAGCACAAGGGAAAAACACCAAAGTGATACCCAAACGAGTGTGAAATTATACAAGGATACAATTGTTAACACTATATATAGGCCCCATTGTAGCAAGAGTGTGACCTTGCAATCATACTCTTAGTAAAGCATAAGATAGTATCAAAAGACTTTCACCAAGACATAAAAGAGATAAGATCACACCAATACCTTAGGACATAGAATATTATTGGTTTGAAATATCAAGATAAAAGGAGCAACATGATTGGTATAGGTTTCACAAACATGGAGCATGCAAGAACAAAGAAGAAATATGGAATGTAGGTCTAGTAAGGATTTTTTACTAGGAGCCATGTTAAAAGTGTATGCCCCCATGTTAAAGCAGTTACTTATGTCTTTAGTGTTAGGACATAATCATAAAAGGCATTCAAAGAGTTAAATACAATGATAAAGGAATGGAGAGTTGTCAAGTTGACAACAATATACTAAATTTAACAATCATTAAACTGACTGCAAGCGGTTTAGTAGGGAGTTGTAATTGTCAACCGATTAGTAGAAGGGTATTTGGGTAGTGTGAGCATGAATGAGAGTAAGAGAGGAGTTTGGTAGAGTAATGAAATTTAAATCAACAAAATTTTAATTCCTTGCAAACTGTCTATTCTCTGCCGCAAGGACACAATCACTGTGTTCGTGTTCATAAAATAGTATTGGTTTTAATTTTTATTGATTTCCATGCAAAGGTTGTGTTATTTTGTGGAGTTTTGAAGAAAGAAAGTCAAGTTTGTATTGACTGTTCCTAGACAGGGTCTTGGTGTATAATCAATAATTGATTTGAAGACACCATGAATGTATAAGGCTCCCCCACTTACTATAGTTAATGTGACTTGTGGGGAGAGTCTAAAACATGTATGATATGTTTCATATGTGTTTGTTTGCAGGGGTATGCAAGGATTTAAGATGAAGATCTCTGATTGAAGAGATATTGCTGATTGAGGGTACATGGTGGTTGGACCAGTCAAGTTTTGAGAGTTCCACCCAACGGAGGGCCACTTTTTATGACTTGGTATGTCATGATAGGTTACTTTGATGGTGTAGGATCCATTGGTAGGAGCTGTAAATATTTGGAAGTGTCTTGTTGACAAAGCCCCAGGCTAGTGCACCTAGGAAGGAGGGTTTGGTGTATCCAATGGAAGGGTATACCAGAAAGATACATCATTTGGAGGCTAGGAAAAAGAGGTTCCAAATTTTTTATAGTGCAGCATGGTCCTCAAAGGGACTTTAGTTTCTTTCTAGGCCACGTGTATGGTGCAGGAGCACGTAGCCATTTTTTACCTCCTGATGTAATGCTCATCTTTTTCTGTTTTGGTTTGTGTAAAATAAGGTTCCAATGACCATTTTAAATGTATTTATAATTAATCCATGTCATAAAAGGTCATAGTTGGTCCAAAACGTAAAATTGTACCAAAATTGTCAATATTTCTATGTGAAAGCAAAAATTTCCAATGAGGCTTCCATGGAACTTTATGATGTAATAAGGTTAAATTAGCCTATTTTAGGAATATGTAGGTTATTTTATGTTGTTATAAAGTATTTTTCTATTTATTTTTTCACAAAATGCAAGAATTGCAAAAGTTGCACAACAATTGTTGAGCAACTTTTCAAATTTAAAAAGTTGCTTAACAAGGGTCATTTAGTAACAACTTATTTCTAATGGTACCATAATGAAAAATTTAGTTGGAATCCATTGATAGTATTGAAAATATGTTATATAGGCCTCAGAGACTCAAGGCATGGGTGTTGATGAAATATGAAATTTTTTTTGATCAATAACACTGCATATATATCCCAGAATTATGCAATTCTCTACACAATCAACCAAATAATCCAAGTTTAAAAGATCTACCCTAGGCCATACGATGATCTAATTTCTTGTTTTAAAATATTATTACAGATCTATTAAGAGGAGAAGAACAACACGTTTCTTACTGCTACTCCCATTTCAACCAATTCTTACACTAACACATTCAATCATTTTAATTAATGAAATTAATCTAATAGACATAACTTTTACTTGATATCCTTAATTCCTTTAATACGAGTACTTTCAAGAGTACCCATTCGTATCATGAATCTCATACACAGTAATCCTTTTAAGTGATTCAATCGAGATTATAATATACTCCATTCTAATCTAACATCATATCCTACCCCATAGAATATTATTAGATTTACATTAATCACTATACATATTAGTATTCTTCTAATATTTCCTTTGCATTAAAATCTAAAACTTAAAACTAATCTTATAAACTTACATTCATATTACCCAACTATTCCATTTATATTCTATAGTAATCTCATCATCTATATACCATTATAGTCAACCAACTAGTAATATTATTAGTTTCATACAACTAAAGTAATGCACACATAAAACATCAAACATAGGTTTCTTAGTACCCGATTACTACATGAAATTAATTTCCATAATACTCATTTATGATCTTAACCATTCACTTGGAATCTAGAAAAATGTACATTTTATTAAGAATCCATTGTATGACAATTTGAATTCAATCATTAGGATGGAAAAATCAGTTTTAATTGTCTCAATTGGTTTGAGGACAGTTTTAAAAGGTGGTTGGTTGATGTTTGGGTCTAAAAGAGACCTATGTTCATTGTAATTACAGAGAATAATATGGTTTTGTTCGAAGTGATAAGGAGATAGAAGTTTTGAATCAATAAAATGTTGTTTTCATTGCACTTTCTCTGATTTTCTTCCATAAATAGTCACTGTACATGCATTTTATTCCATCTTAACATTTTTATCTTGAAAGCTTGTTGTGAATTATTGAGTATACACACAACTTGCATCATGGAGACCATGATTCGCCTATGAGGGAGAGTCAATTGAGCATACACCTAGTGAATATAGATCTAGAAGAGGTTCTTAGAAATGTTGAAAATATGTCAAAAAGGTATGACATATTCTTATTTTTTCAACAACAGTTCTAATCATAAGGTATCACCCATCTCACATGAAGGTAATGATGTTTTTATGAGCTAGAAGGTATTGAAGATCAAGCCCCTTCATGCGAAAGGATGATTGCAAGTTTTAAAACTGACATGAAATTCCAAATTCCTTGCAAAGTATAGGAAGGAATTTAAGGTTGGAAAGTCAAGATGCAAGTCAAATGCAAAGACAAGGTTATTTTAAGAGATTATAAAAATCTGCAAGTACAAATTCATGAAGACGGATGAAGGCCAAGACATTTAGTTAAAAGTTATTTCAAGTACAAGCAATTTCAAGAACACTTCAATGAGAATGTTTCCAAGACAAAGATGATGGAAAGATGGAGTTAAAACAAGATAAACATTCTATTTTGGCACACCTTCATTACCGCCATTCTAGTTATCCAAGTGAAAAGAGAAATGCATTTAATGTATTACACCTACTAAGTTTTGTCATTGGTCAATCCTTAAAAGGACATGTATTAAAAAATGTAATTTTTTCATTGGCCCATGGATATGTGCCTTATTGTAATTGGTTGACATTTAATTCTTGTAAGTGGTAGTTAGGGAAAACGCTAATTAGGGTTGTGTTGGCATAATCTTTTTCCTTTCCAAGTAGTTCATTTGGGAGAGGGCATCTAGGACTAATCACTTGATGCAATAACAACAAGAAGAGACCATGCCACTGTAAAAAATATTGGATAGTGACCAACATAAATGAAATTGATAATAAGGCATGAAGAACCACATTAATTTTAGAAGCATTAAAACCATGGTAAGTTTAGAAACATTAAAACCCCAAGTATGCCAAGATAGTGAAAGAAAAACTATGACTCATGTCAAATTATACAGAATATTTATAATAAAAAATAGGTTGAAGTTTTTACCAATCCGTGCACAAGTCATGACATGTGACAATTCCAAGATCATTCACTAAGGGTTTCTTATACCAAACCATAGCCTCGAAGCCCAAAAATGATACATATCTTTAAAAATACAAAGGCTATGGTTCACAGATAGAGATAAAATATGCATAGAAGATACCCTTTTTTCTTTCTATATGATGATGCAGATTGTAAAAAAGAAACAAATGTGTAAAAAAATATGTGGGTTCAAACATTAAGGTCACGACAAAATCAAAGTTGACCAGAAACTATGTAAAGATTTCATTTCATGACGAAAAGAAGATGTTTTATGCATACAAAAGGACGTACCTATGAATTCTTGGTTGTTAGAGTAATTATATTTTACACTTATTAATTAAATCACTTCGGTTTAATTAATTAAGTTATTTATTAATCTATTTTCTTAAGCTTTCTCGTAGGTGCATTAATAATTAATTCTTTTATTAATTATTAATGTGCAACCTAGCTTTTACCTTTTAGGGTTTCGTTCACCTTTTTAAGGTTGAACTTTGTAATTGTTGTTGATTAACTCGGATCATAATTTTGCTCTCATTTTTGAGTAACTTCTGAGTTCTGCCTTTTGCTTCTTTTTGCTTCTCTCCTGTAACAAGTTATTTGCATGCAGGTATTCTTGGCGTTCTGTGGATTTGTATCTCTCAAATCCTACATCGGTATGTGCTGTATGTACCACTATTCAAGGCTTCATGACATTCGGCTTCCAAGGAATGGGGCTGAATTCCGCATGCAGAGCTACGTTCTTTGGGGCACTGCTTTCACGCGATAAAACAAAAATGAATTTGACCATCTGTCTATTTTTTTAATGTGTGCCCGAGACTGTCGAAATTGTGATAGTATCGGGAACAATTTTTTTTAAAAAACACCAATTTCATAAAATTTGCCTCTGTAGGAAATTTCCATAAAAAAAAGGCCCAAATGTATTAGTGATGACATATTGAATAAGTTATAGATGTTTTAGTGAAGACTGCATATTGGTCCATGACAAAGAAGTGTGACAAAGTTAGTCTCTGTGTTTTAAGGATAACTTGCATGCGACATAGATTCTAGTTATGAGATCTTGTGGATGACAGAAGACATGTTGAGGAATGTTTGTTATGTTTCATGAGTCATAGGACTCTTGGTTATGTCACTTGTGGTGCGTGATCTAGAGGATACCTATTTGAGGTCGACTTTGGAGATGAAGCATGTATTTTGATTTGCAAGCATGGATTACAGATCTTGGATTATATTTGATGAATTGTAATTAATGTTTACTTGTTATAGATACCGTGTGTATCTTAGCAAGGGGTTATGTAATCATTTGTATATTGGGAAATCCTAATTGGCCAACCTAATTGATCATTATAATAGGGTATATAGGAGAGATCTTTTCTTGTTTGAAAAGGGTATGCATGCAAAGTGGAAATGAAATTGTGGAAGTTGCGAGCTTGTGTCAGTTGGATGTAAAGAAGAGTGTGATTGTATTACTTCAGTGGAAGTGATCAAGAAAATATAGTTGTTGTCAGATAGTTCACTAGATTGTATATCTATATACATTTTTATTTCAGATTGTGAGTCCTAAGGGTGGATTTAACCTTCTTTAGGTAGTGTGCCTGGGAAGTGAGCCTACTGTTACTCTTGACTCCTAACAAGGTTTGTCCTCTAACAAGGACTATGTACTGTAATGCATGATTAAGATACTACTAAGGATAAATATTTTAATAGGGATATTATACTCTTAGTACATTATTTGTGGGTGCTAATTCCCACCGGGGTTTTACCTTTAACAGGGTTTCCTCAAAAATAAAGGATTGTATTATGGTGTTTGTATTTAGTGTGTTATCATTTGGATTAAATCTTTGGTTTGTAAAGTTTAATGTTTAATAATTTGTCTCACAAATGATTCGCCCCCCTCTCAGTTGTGTTGGTGGACTATTATTCCTAACAATTGGTATCAGAGCTACTGGTCCTTAGAGAGAAATATTAACAGCTTGAGGTGATCCTGAAAGATGGCATTCTATAGGAAGGATAGTCTGAATTTTGATCCTGAAAACTTTGACACTTGGAAGAGCTAGATGAGAACACATTTGCTATGCTTGGGAATTGAGTATTGGATGATTACGAAGAAGGATGTACAAATGAAGGCTAAGGATGAACTGGATAAAGCTACTAATGAAGAAAAGAAGATATTATCATATAATATGGTTGCAAGAGAAGCATTAATTAGTGCACTTTTTGAAGGTGAATTCACAAAGGTAAAATATTTAGATTCTTCACATGAAATTTGGATTAGATTGGAAGCACTATATAAAGGAGATAAGTTTACAAAGCATGCAAAGTTGCAAAACTAGAAGACAAAGATGGAAATATTGAAAATGAGATATGATGAGAATATTAGAGCATATGCACAGAGAGTTACTGAAGTTGTTATTGGCATCAAAAAATTTGGAGGCACTTACAATGAGGAAGAAGTGATTGCAAAAATTGTCAGATCCCTGACACCTGTATACAAAACTAAAGTGCAAGCATTAGAATAAATCATACCTTTGACAACAAACTTCAACAGAGAGATTTTGATTGGAAATTTAACTACCTTTGAGGCTGCAGAGCTAGGAGATTCTCTACCGAAAGATGAATTAACATTCAAGGCAACTGTTCATGGAAACAAAAAGACCTTATCAAGTCTAGCAAGCACTAGGAGAAGTAATCTGAAAGAAGAGCTTGAAGATTATGTTTATTAATGGGAGAAGATACATGAAGAAGAAAGAAATTTAGATGAAATTGTTGCCCTAAGCAAGAAGAGAAAAGAGAGGTAAAGGTAAGTTTGAAGGAAAGCTACCTTTGAAATGTTTTTAATGTAATAACATAGGTCATTTTACATCGATATGTCCTACGAGGGTTCCTAAACATAAAACTAAGTTTTATAGACCTGATTATTCAAAGAATAAAGAATGTTACTATGCTAGTGAAGGTGTTTCTGATGATGATACTATTGATTATGGTGAGATTGGATTTATTTCTATTAAGGATGATGAAATTATTCATGAAGAAAAAGCCTTAGTATCCCATGTTGAAAAGAAATTTGAATGGATCATAGATAGTGGATGTTCACATCACATGATTGGCGATAGAAATAAGTTTGTTAAACTAAGTATGATGGTGGTGTAGTAAGATTTGGTGATAATAATCCAAAGCTTATCATTGGAGTAGGATCTATTTCTCTGGATGGAAAGACTAATACTAACAATGTACTTCTTGTTGATAGACTTAAGTATAATTTGCTAAGTGTTGGAAAACTTGTAGACAAGGGTTATCAAATAAAGTTCATTGATGGGAAATGTTCTATCAGAAGTAAGACGAGACTTAATCGCATCTGGTACTAAATCAAAAGGTAATGTATTTTAATTGAATACATCTGAGGCTTCATGTTTTGTTGCAAAGATTGATGACAATTGGTTATGGAACATAAGATTATGTCATGTGAACTTTGATAATATTATAAAGGCATGTATGAATAATGCTGTTAGAGATCTACTGAAGATTGTGAAACCATCTAACACCATGTGTAGAGGGTGCATAATGGGAAAACAGTCTTGAAGAAGTTTTCAAAGAAAATCTTATTCAGCTAAAGGGAAGTTGGATCTAGTGCACACAGATCTGTGTGGTCCTAAAAGAACAAGATCATATTATGGTGAAAGGTATTTCATACTTTTTGTTGATGAATTTTCTAGAATGATGTGGGTTACATTTCTTAGAGAAAAATACGAGGCCTTTGACAAGTTTAAAATATTTAAAGCTGAAGTTGAGAATGAGTCTAGATTGAAGATAAAATGTTTGAGATCAGATAGAGGTGGTGATTTTAATTTAGATATGTTTAAAAAATATTATGAAGAGCATGAAATATATAGACATACATCTGCTCCTAGAATACTAAAATAGAATGGGATTGTAGAGCAAAGAAACAAAACAATATTAGATGCTACTAGAACTATGTTGTTGGAAGGAAATGTGTCACATGTTCATTGGAGAGAAGTTGTTGGTACTGTTGTTTATACCTTGAACAAAATTTATATTAGAGAAGGTACAAGTAAGACTCCTTATGAACTCTGGTTTAATCATACTCCTACTGTAAAATATTTCAGAATATTTGGTAGTAAATGTTATATCAAAAGAGATGATGAAATAGGAAAGTTTGATGCTAGAAGTGATGAAGGGATCTTCCTTGGTTATTTGACTAAGAGAAAAGTATATAAATGTTTCAATCTAAGATTGAGGAAGATGATCAAAAGTGCTAATGTGAGGATTGATGAAAATTTTCAAATTTAGGAAAGGATATATGACTGTAATCAAATTTCAGAGAACAAGGAAGTTACTGAAAGTCAAGAGGAAACTCTTGAAATTGACAGTGAAATTGAAGTGCGTCTGAATGATTCTACTGAAACACAAAAGACACCAAGGTGTATTAAGAAAAATAAACCTAAAGATAAAATTATTGGAGATGATGATAAAGGCATGATGACATGGTCTAGATTAAGAAATGAAGTTTGCTTAAGTTCTCAAGAAGAACCAAAAACTACTGATGAAGCATGTAGAGACGAGTCTTAGAATAAAGCTATGCAGGAAGAATTGGATCAGATAAAGAAAAAAATACTTTGGAATTGGTTCCCAGACCTAAAAAAAAACTTTTATAGGAACTAAATGGGTTTTCAGAAACAAGATGGACGAGGAAGGAACAGTGGTAAGAAATAAAGCAAGACTAGTTTGTAAAGGTTACTCACAACAAGAAGGCATAGACTTTGAAGAAACATTTTATCCTGTTGCTAGGTTGGAAGTAGTAAGATTATTTCTTGCTTATGTTGCACATAAAGGTTTTAAGGTATATCAGATGGATGTGAAATCTGCATTTTTGAATGGAGACCTAGAGGAAGAGGTATACATTGAACAACCTAATGGATTTCCCCTAACAGAGAAAGAAGATATGGTATGTAAATTGAAGAAAACACTATATGGATTAAAACAAGCACCCAGAGCATGGTATGCAAGATTGGATAAATATCTATTGAGTCTTGGTTTCAGAAAAGGTAATGCTAACAGTAACTTATATTTAAGAACCAGTAAAGAGGGAATTTTTATAATTGAAGTTTTTGTAGATGATATTATCTTTGGAGGAAATGATGAAATGGGTAAGAAGTTCTCTAAAGAAATGGAAAATGAATTTGAGATGTCTATGAAAGGTGAAATGATTTTTTTCCTTATCTTACAAATAAAGACAAAATTTTCATTTCCCAGACTAAGCATCTTAAGGAAATGTTGAATAAATTTGGAATGGAAGATCATAAACTAGTTAGGACACCCTTGGTGACTGGTTATAAGTTTACTAGTACCGATGAGAGTCAGAATGTTTTCAGTCAAAATACAGATCAATGATTAGAGGTCTACAATATCTAACTCATACTAGACCAGATATTGCAAATGCAGTTGGAATTGTAGCAAGATATCAAGCATATCCTAAAGAGACACACCTTGCAGCTGTGAAAAGAATTTTTAGATACTTGAAAGGAACAATAGAGTATAGGTTATGGTATGAAAAATCTGATGATTTTATCTTATATGCATATACTGATGTTGATTGGGAAGGTAGTGTGGATGATACAGAGAGTACAAGTGGAGGGGAATTTTTCCTTGGAAAAAGGCTTATTTCATGGTTAAGTAAGAAACAGAATTGTATAGCTCAGTTTAATGCTGAGTCTAAGTATGTTTCTGCTGCTATAAACTGCACTCAGATTGTTTGGATGAAGCAAATGATGAAGGACATTGGAATAATTTTTGAAGAGCCAATGGTTATCCATTGTGATAACACTAGCATAATTAATATGTCAAAGAATCCAATAATGCATTTTAAGACTAAATATATATCAATAAAGTATCATTACTTGAGGGACAAGGTGACAGAAAAAGGAGATCAGATTGGAGTACATAAGTACAAAGGAACAAATTATTGACATATTTACTAAACCTTTGCCAAAAAATGCTTTTGTGTATCTCAGAAACATGCTAGGGGTAAGAGCCCCTCCTTGTGGTAATTAATTGATGTAGGAATGCATCGGTCTAGTAAGTTAGCAAAGCTATATCATTTTCTAGACTTTATGCCTGGATCTACTCCTCAGGGGGAGTGATCACAAGTATTGAATAGTTTCATTTGGGTGATTTTGCACCTGGTTATTACAGGCATAAAGATTTGAAAAAGCTACATCTTGCAGAGTTATAATGATTGAAGATTGGTTAATTACATCCTTTTCCATTGATGTCAAAGGGGGAGAGATTCAATGATGAAAATCCCTACTATTTAGGGAAAGCTTTGTTGAGGATATTGAGAATATTGTGTTGGAAAGTTGTGTTAAGGATATTGAGAAGATTGTGTTGGAAAGCTATGTTGAGGATATTGAGAAGATTGTGTTGAGTACTTTTGGATTGATGGATTTTCACATATGTTGCCATCAATTCCAAAGGGGGATATTATTGGAATTGGTTCCATTTTTTTTGTTGGCATTCATGTTTTGTCACTAATGTCAACATATGTTTCTAACATGAGTGGACAGACTGGTTATTACTGTTACTTGGATGACTGGCAGGAGTGTACGGGTACTGTACAGACAATTCAGAGTGTGTGAAGATAGGGATGTGTACAAGAATGTGTTGTGATCTTATGTCTAAGACTGCATGTGTTAATATGTCATATTGAATAAGTTGTAGATGTTTTAGTGAAGACTGGATATAGTCTGTGACAGAGAAGTGTGACAGAGTTAGTCTCTGTATTTTAAGGATAACTTGCGTGTGATATCGATTCTAGTAATGTGAGCTTGTGGGATGGCAGAATACATGCTGAGCAATTTTTTTTATGTTTCATGAGTCATATGACTCTTGGTGATGTCAACTATGGCATGTGATATGGAGGAGATCTATTTGAGGCCAAATTTGGAGGTGAAGCGTGTATTGTGATTTGCGAGCGTGGATTACAGATCTTGGATTATATTTGATGAATTGTAATTGATGTTTAATTGTTATAGATACCGCGTGTATCTTAGCAGGGGGTTATATAATCATTTGTATATTGGGAAAGCCGAATTGCTCAGCCTAATTAATCATTGTAATAGGGTATATAGGAGAGATATTTTCTTGTTTGAAAAGGGTACATATGCAAAGTGGAAATGAAATTATGGAAGCTGCGAGCTTGTGTCTACTGGATTTAAAGAAGAGGTTTTGATTGTATTACTTCATTAGAACTGATCAAGCAAAGACAATTGCTGTCAGATAGTTCACTCAATTGTGTATCTCTATACATTTGTATTTCAGACAGTGAGTCCTGAGGGTGGATTTAACCTTCTTTAGGTAGTGTACCTAGGCATTGAACCTAATGTTACTCTTGAATCCTAACAGGGTTTGTACTCTAACAAGGACTATGTACTAGAATGCATCAATAAGCTCCTAACAAGGATAAATATTTTAATAGGGATACTATACTCTTAGTAGATTATTTGTGGGTGCTAATTCTCGTCAGGGTTTTACCTTTAACAAGGTTTCCTCAACAACAAAGGATTGTGTTATGGTGTTTGTATTTACTGTGTTATCATTTGGGTTAAAGTTTTGGCTTATAAAGTTTAATGTTTAATAATCTATCTCACAATTGATTCACCACCCCCTCTCAATTGTGTTGGTGGACTATTATTCCTAACAGTTAGTTCTGTCAATTCTCGTTCGATCAAGTTTAGAATCGGTATCTCTAGATCCATGTTCAATCAACCTTTGTTCGATCAAGTTTAAAGTCGATACTATCAGTCTTAGTTCAATCAAGTTTGAGACTGGTCTCATCGGCTAAATTTTGTTCAATCAAGGGCATAATTCTCAAACTTTCTGAAGTCAACATCAGACATTCTTTGAATCAATGCACTGCTCGCACATCAATTCAAAGAGGGGAAAATTCAATCACCCTAATTTTTTCTAGTTTAACCAAAGACTCTATTTTCCCTAAATATGATCATACCCTCAATTATGTCAATCCAACTATTCAACTATTGGAATAATTCATCAAAATAAAAATAATCTCTCACATCAAAGTAATTTCATCACTACCTCACATTAATTACCTTGGCCAATTTAAATCAAATCAATCCCATTAAATCCTTGTCTAAAGTAATTAATTAAAAGGGAATTAATAAAACTCTCAAAACACAACTCATCACTTGCATATGGAAAGTCAATCCATGAACCAATGAGAGTTCACTCATATGGATCACCAAAGATTCAATCCTCACCTCTCCTCACAAATCAATCTCAAACCTCATTTCTCATTTTCTTCCATAAAAGGATGGAATTTTTAGTTCAATATGTCCTAAATTTTAGAATTCTAGTTGCACTCTTATGTTGTTCATTTGGTTTCATAGATTCATAGCTAATTAGATAACTCTTTCACTTGTGCTTTAATGAATATTTTTAGTATGAATTGCATGATAGATAATTTGAATTTCACTTGAATCTTCCATTTGAGGATTGAATGTGTCACTGATCTAATGCATAATCTGAGGGCAAATTTATAGTTAGATCATACTCTTTCTAGATAGGAAGCAATATGTCGATTTCCTTTGGTTATCTATGCTTTTCAATTGAATTTGATGTTTCTAACCAATGCTAATGACATATTGAATTGTTGTGTTGCAGCTTGCAGGTATAATAATCACATGCACATGAGGCATAATAATGTGTGTTTTGCCTTAGTACCTAAGGAGTCTAAGAAATTTGTATCATGAGAAGAACACCTAGAAGAGATCACTGGATTGTTGAATGAGTATGCAAACATCATATCAGATAATGTCCCTGATGGATTACCACTTGTAAGGAGTATCAACCATTGTATTGATTTGATATCGGGGGTTAGTTTTCCTAACAAAGCAACATATATGATGACACCAACAGAAAATGAAGAACTCAATGGGCAAGTGCAAGATTTGTAGTAGCGAGGATTGATCAGAGAAAGTTTGAGTCCATGTGCAGTGCATGCAGTATTTGGAGTAGAGCCCCAAACTATACCAAATAATCTCACAAAGGTTCAAAACACCTCCTCAACACCATATAGCCTAGGACTCTACTAGAGTTCCCAAAACCCACACATACAAGACTAGGTTCAATTCCTAGTCTTCACTACCCTTAAGGAATTCATAAGCCACAACTAGAAAAAAAAAATTTAGGGATGGAATAGGGGTTCTACAAGGTTAGACACCTTATTTAGATCTATCAAAAGATAAATCCCACACTTACACAACTCTGAGACACAATTTGGACACTCAACCCACTATAGGGCTATAAGAAGAAACAATAGATAAATGAAGGAAAATCACATGGAACTCCAAAAAATAAAGTCTTAACCACCCTCAAATGTTTCAATCCACTCACCAACAACACCCTCCAAGCTAGGACTCTTGACCAATCTCCTAACTCCTGTTGTTCACAATTTTCTCCTACGCCTAATTGAGCAATTAGGTCACTTTTCTGAAGAAAGTGCCTCAAGTTAGGTTAAATTTCCAACTCTTCTAATTGAAACACTTGTGGGATCACACTAAACTTATAAATCCAAGGATTTAGGTCTCAATCCACCCCTAGCCCAATTTGTGCTTCAAAAACCAAATTCTGGACAGTCACATCTAGATGCCTGTCCAGAGGTTTTAATGATTCCTCTCTCCATCGAATGACTCCTGATCTAAGACCAAAAAATTATTAAATTAAATCCTCCCTTATTTCGCTCCACCAAGGCTTATATTTTTCCCATTGTGGAGTCTCTGGGAAAGAGGAATTTTGTCTCGAAACCCTAGTTAGGGTCCTCCTGCGACCAGTGGCTATTCAAAATTTGATAAATTTTGTTCCTTTGCACTTCAAGAATTAAAAAAAATTGAAACATTGACATAAGGTAGAAGAAAAAATTTTGGAATCCTTCAATGGTGCATTGGGATTTGTACAGATCTGTACAACTTAGAAATATAGTTAAAATGACAGAAAATAGTTGAATTTTATTGATTTCAATATCAAAACTTCACAATAGATTCACTCCCCCCATGGAGTAAGGTTTTTCAACCTTTTCATACATCCCCCAAACAGTTCCAACCAACAAAAGTGGTTGTGAACATTGGGATTCAAAAGTTGCACTTTTTGGCAAGAAGTTGCATTATGCAACTTTAACAACATTGACAACATTTGACAACTTTTGTAAAAAGTTGTCTAATGTTACTAAACTTGAAAAGTTTTGTGTCTAGACTTCACAAAAGAACTTAGAAAGGTTAATTTAACATTTTCACCCTTCATTAAGTTTCCTAGACCATTCTACCCTAATCTACCCAATATTGTCCAGGAATGACTAAGGTAGACAACTAGGTTTATAACATCACCTAGTGTCCCCTTGTCTTACAATTTGGACTTATTGATGACATTGGATCCTAGATCCAATAAATACCCTAACCCTTTGTTCTTGGGTCCACTGGTGTTCTTATGGTGGATGAATTTGAGGGTGATCCTGCACCATACTACCAGGGTGCATTGATCTCAAGTCCTCTTGAGACGAGGTATTCTAAATTGGAGCCATGCCTCTGAATTTCTTTCTCTTCCATCCATATATATTATTCCTTAGGACTTCCTTTCCCCTTGACCAAATATTTATTATAAACATTCTTTCTTATTTTTTTGATGATCTTTGTGTCCAAGATACTCTCAAGCTTCTTTGGTACATGTGAGGGTATCCCTGCAACATCTTCTTCGAGTTCTTCAACCCGCACTTCAGAAACTGCATTCACATCACCTTTTTAGGGGGTTAGATCACAAATATTGAATATAGGGGAGATACCAAGGTGTGAGGGTAGTTCAATATCATATGCATTCAACCCATGCTTCATCAATACTAGATAGGGTCCTACTTTCTTCATGAGTAGTTTAGTGTGCTTTCCCTTAGGCAATATTTCCTTCTTCAAATATGCCCATACTAAGTATCCAAAATGCCCATACTAAGTATCCAAAATGCAACTAGACATCCCTCCTATGCCTGTCCTTGGCTTGTTTATAATTGTCTGCACTCTTCTCAAGTACCAATTTCACTGAGTCATGAATTTCTTTCATACTCTCTACAAACTCTTCTCCATGAGCACTAACTGGAGTGTTTGGTGGAAGTTCTCTGAGTTCCAAGATACCTCTTGGAATTTTCCCATACACAATATGGAAGGGGCTCTTCCCTATGCTCCTATTGACTGAGTCATTGAAAGCAAACTATACTTGGGGTAGGAATGAATCCCACTTATCACCATACTATTTTGTCAGACACCTAAGTAGATTGCCAAGTGATTTGTTGACAACTTCTGTCTGCCCATATGCTTGTGGACGGTAGGCAGAAGTAAAGTTGAGTTTGGTACCTAAAATTTTCCATAAGGTCCTCCAAAAGTGACCAATAAACTTTACATCTCTGTCAGACAAAATGGTTTAAGGTAAGCCATGTATCCTCACAATTTCTTTGAAGAATAGATTTGCAATAGATGATGCATCATTGGTACTTTTACAAGGGATGAAGTGGGCCATTTTACTAAATCTGTCCACTACCACATAGATGCTATCATACCCCTTTTGTGTTCTAGGTAATCTCATCACAAAGTCCATGCTACAACTCTCCCAAGGCCTTGTAGGAATAGGTAGAGGTTGATACAACCCTGCATTTGTAGATGTTACCTTGGCCCTTTGACAAATGGTGCATTTTTCCACAATCTTCCTTACTTTAGTCTAAACTTTTGGCCAATAATAGAATCTTCTCACCTGTTCCAAAGTCTTATCCAAACCAAAATGTCCTCCCATGCTGCCTGCATGCTTCTCTCTAATGATGTTCTCCCTCATTGAACACTTTGGGATGCATAACTATTGTCCTTTGAATAGTAGACCATTTTGGATCAATTAATCTGCATACTCAACATGATAAGCTTCAGAAAATTTAGAACATACTTTATAAATAACATTGAAATCATCATCATCTTTATACATATCCTTCAATGAATAAATTCCTACACTTTGGAGTTGGATTTATTACACTGTTAGAGCTCTTGTGCTCAATGCATTTTCCACTTTATTTGAAACTCCCTTCTTGTGTTTTATTGAAAAGGTGTATGCTCATATTGATTCCACCCATTTCATATGTTTGTGGCTTAGTTTATCTTGAATGTTTAAGAAACTTAATGCTTGGTTGTCTGTGAAGACAACAAATTCCTTTGGTAGGAGGTAATGCCTCCATTTCTTCAATGACTGGACTAAGGCATATAGTTCCAAGTCATAAGAGGAATATTTCCTCTTTGCTTCATTCATTTTCTCACTTAAAAAGGCTATAGGCCTCCCTTCTTGGCTCAAGACAACCCCTATAGCTAGGTTAGAAGCATCACATTCAATAGTAAATATCTTTTGAAAATCAGGAACCACTAGGATAGGTTTCTCCATTACCTTTTGTTTTAGCATATGGAAGGCTTCTTCTACATCTTTGTACCACATAAACCTGTACTTTTGTGCACCCTTAATGGTTTCAAGGATAGGAGCACACAACTAACTAAAATTCCTAATGAACTTTCTATAAAAAGATGCAATCCCATGAAAACTCCTAACTTCAGTCATTTTCCTAGGAGAGGGCCAACTCAAGATGGCTTCTACCTTCTTAGTGTAGATTTTGATGTTCTCTCCCGAGATTACAAATCCCAAATATACAAGCTCTTCCTGCATAAAAATACATTTATCCAAATTTATAAAAAGCCTCTCTTCATGCAATCTCTTTAGGACCAAGTTAAGATGTTCCAAATGTTCCTCCTCATTCTTACTAAAAATAAGGATGTAATCAAGGTAAACTATGACAAATTTTCCAAGAAATGGTTTGAGCACTTCATTCATGAGCCTCATGAATGTGCTATAAGCATTTGATAGGCCAAAGAGCATCACTCTCCACTCATACAAGCCTTCATTAGTTTTGAAGGAAGTTTTCCATTCATCACCAACCCTAATCTTGATTTGGTGGTAGCCACTTTTTAAATCCACCTTGGAATAGTAACTTTCACCTCCTAAGTGATCCAATAGGTCCTCTATTCCAGGCATAGGAAACCTATACCTAATTGTGATTCTATTTATTGCTCTAGAATCAGCGCACAATCTTCATGTGCCTTCCTTCTTAGGAGCCAAAAGAGCAGGTACTACACAAGGGCTGAGAATTTTGGTTATCAATCCCTTATATAGGAGTTCTTGTATATATTTTTCCATCTCCTTGTTTTTCTCTGGGGTCAACTTATATGCTTCCTTGTTTGGTAGAGTTGCTCCTGGGATCAAGTCTATATTGTGGCTTATATATATGATTGGGGGTAATTCATTAGGCAAATCCTTTGTTACAATGTCTTTGTACTATTCAAGTAGGTCTTCTACTTCTTTAGGCCCTATTCTTCTCAAGGGTTTCACTTCCTTCTCAACCTTCTTAGGCCTACCATCCTTAGGTAAAATGACTAAGGCATAACAAGGGGCCTTTTCTTCTTTCAAAGTTTCCAAAAACTATTTTTCTCCTATAAATAAGAATTTAGGATCCTTTTGCTCTTCTGTAGAATCAGAAATGGGTAAGAAAGTTACCTTTTCTCCTTTGTAGTTGATTGAATATGTGTTCAAACTTCCATTATGGTGAGCCTCCACATCATACTGCCGAGGTCTCCCAAGTAGCAAGTGGGAGGAATCCATGGGAACAATGTCACAAAGAACTTTGTCTTTGTACTTTCCAAGTTGGAACTCCACCTATGCTTGGTCATCTATGATAGTCTATTGGTTCTTTGTGAGCCATGACACCTTGTAAGGGTTTGGATGTGGCACCCTTCTCAAATTTAGTTTCTTTACTGCTTCTTCTGACACCAAGTTTTCGGTAGACCCATTGTCAATCACCATCTTGCAGACTTTGTCTCCCACCTTGCAGGTGGTTCTGAATAGAATCTTCCTCTAAGGAGGTTCTTAAGTGCTTGGAGCCTTCAACAATGTCCTCCTCATCATGAGGAATTCTCCTTCCTCAGGTGGTGCATGAGACCCATGTGTATTGTCTCCTTGGTTCTCTTCTTCCCTGACTATGTTTTCCCTTCTCTTTGCTTGATTACTTGCCTTCTCTGGACACTTGGATGCTAAGTGCCCTGGTTAGTTACATTTGTAACACCTTGGAGGTCCTGAAATTCTCCCTCCAAACCTTCCCCTTGAGTCTCATCTTCTCCCTCTATAGGAGCCTCTAGAACTAATTTATCCAAAAGATTTCTCCTGACTAGTTTCTCCAAAGTTCCTAGGAGTTTGTCCTCTCCCACTATTTATTCCTCTTCCTCTATTGCCAAAGTCTCTCTAGCCTCTTCCTCTTCCACTCTGCTCTTGCTTCCTCTTGAGATTTTCCTCAACTTTCAATGCTAATTAATAACATTTTTGGACAGTAGTAGGGGAACATAAACTTAGTTCATCCTGAATGTTTATCCTTAGCCCTTGCATATACCTAGTAAGTTTGACACTCTCTGGTTCCACTAACTTATATTTCATGGTAAGTTTATGGAATTCTTCAGTATAGCTTGAGATGTCCATCTCCTTTTGCCTCAAACTTTGTCTCTTCATATAAAGTTGAACTTCATAGTATTCAGGCACATAGGCTTCCTTCACCAAGGTCACCATCTTCTTCCATGTGCCCAATGGATTCTTATCCATCTTCACCCTCTCTTCTTGAGTGAAGTTCCACCAAGTTAGGGAAGATCCCTTCAACTTTGACTTTTCTATCTTAAATTTCTAATGCTTTGGTATCTCCTCATAGTAAAAGAAACTAGTGAGTGCATCAACCCAATCCATGACTTCTTCTGGATCCATCTGCCCACTGTATATAGGTAGATCAAGTTTACTGTCCATGGTCCTCCTCTCAATGGATTTCAAAGTCTTCAAGAACAACCTCTATTTTGCAGGGACTTCTTCTTGATCCTCTTGCAAAGGGGTTTATTCTTCACTGCCCTCTTCTTCAACTCCAGAGTTTCCACCACTCCCTCTCTTGAATTTTTCCTTGAGTCTTTCCATTTACTGCCTCATCAACCTCCTTTCTACATCACATTCTTTCACCACTCTCAGTAGTTCTACATTGGTCATCCTATTTGGAAGTTCATTGTCTTATCCACCATCCGACATGGTTGCAACTTGTCTTCCTCCAAAGATATACTAGTTTATTTGATACCACTTGGAGCAGAGCCCCAAAATATACCAAACAATCTCACAAAGGTTCAAAACACCTCCTCAACACCATATAGCCTAGGACTCTAATAGAGTTCCCAAAATCCACACATACAAGACTAGGTTCAATTGCTAGTCTTCACTACCCTTAAGAAATTCATAAGCCACAACTAGAACCAAACAATTCAAGGATGTAATAGGGGTTCTACAAGGTTAGACACCTTATTTAGATGTATCAAAAGACAAATCCCACACTTACACAACTCTGAGACACAATCAGGGATAACTTTAAGGAACCCCCCCCCTCCCAAAATTTATAAAATTGTGGCGAATCACATGTCATTTGGGTGAAAAAAATTTAATAGTGTTGGCGAATTATGCGTCAATCAATGGATATTTCGTGGTGAATTTTTTAATAGTTTAGCCAATTTTTATAAAATAATGGCGATTATAATTTTTGTTTTTAATAAAATTATTAATATTTATGGCAAATTATGTTTTGAAATATGGATATTGGTTGGCGAATATTTTAATAACCGATACCTTTTTTATAAAAAAATGGCAAAATTATTTTCCAAATAATTGAATTAATTTATTTGTTATGGCGAATG
>MU227678.1:1101161-1112386 GCA_018584345.1 Thuja plicata
GTAGATCTTAATAGGTCTCCACTATAATACTCCTAACAGGGTAGGTCATCAGAAGTGACCAATTGTAAGCCTTAACCGACCCCTTCTTATCTGCAGATAGTGAAGTCTTGTGGGTAACAATCCCCACCGTAATTTTTACTTCCTAACAAGTTTTCTGCGATATCATATCTTGTGTTATGTGTTATCTATTTTCATGGACGTTTCTATTATGGTTACATACTAAAAGAACTTATGATATGATTGCATATGCATAAAGAAAGATGAACAGTTAGATACGATAATTTACAAACTGATGATTAAGGGTTAATGGGCTAACCAAGAAAAGTTTTAGAGGTACTGATTCACCCCTCCCCTCTCAGTACATCATTCCAATATAATTCCAACAGACACATAATTTCCTAGCCTATGTCATTCATGATAATCTTGATCGCTCCTCCATTATTCTATAGCATAACACACTTTGCTATTGGATCGGATCATAGAGTATAATCTTATCTTTGATGTGTGCTCTTCCTCTTTTAGGTGACCACTGGTGCTCTTGCAATGGATTTCTGAGCATGATGCTAGAGGTTGAGACATTTTCTCTAGTGAGGTCTCTTCAACTAGTTTACTTGGAATCTTAGTAAGCTCTAGGTATTTGTTGTTCTTTTCTATCCTTGCGTATGGATTTACAAGTCAAGATCCTTTGTGTTGGGGCTTGTGTCTTTAAACTTAGCAATGTCTTATCTCCTTTTAGTTTGCCCACAATCTTCATCTTTCTATCTCTTTCTAGTACTTTAGCATGAGCATGAGGCAGAATCATACTCCCACTAAAGTGGGTGCTAAATGTATCATCCTAAAAAATAAGAACCCTTATTAGGTGCTCATTTTAGCCCCATTTTAGTATGTATGGGTTCCCACATTAATTTCACATCCTTGTAATGCTTATGCATCCTTCAAATCAACATTATTCATTCAAAATTGATGATGAATCTGACTTTTATGCATGATTTCCCATTTTTCCACCCATCTCATAGTTCATCTTCTGCTTAGGACCTATGAATGCATTTTTTGGATTGCAAGATTTATTCTAATTTCTTGGCAAACTGTGGATTTCACCACCTCTTTCTTGGCACACTCCCCTAAGTCCCAGGAATTTTTTTGAAGAATTTTCCTGGACAAGGTCATCCAAGTAGGCCTTATCCTAGACAAGGCCATCTAGGTCAACCTTGTCTTAGAGATTTTTTATTTAATTGGCTACATTCTTGATGTGGGTGTTTTTCTCCTAGATCTTTAATTGTGGTCGACCCTGCAAAATATGAGTCCTGAAATGTGTATAAAAAGACATCAAACCCTCTCATTTGTACATCTCATATCTAAAATCCATCTCCATGCAATAATTATTCAAGATATTATGTATTCAAGAGATTCAAGTGCAAACACGCATCCATTGTCTAAGGCATCCATCATCAAGCATTCAAGTTCATCAAACATTAAAGTGCAAGGAAGCCATCGAGAGCCATTAAGCATTTCAAATCTTCATTCCATCATGCATACAAGGTATTTTATTCCATATATCTAGCTTTTTTTCCCCATTGGAGGTCAAGAAAAGGAGTTTGAAATCAAGGAAGGAGATCTACATTCATCCACCAAGTCTTCTTATCTTTCTTTCACAATCCAACATTGTGGAAAACTACAACATCCATCATTCAATGGTTTGGTTTCATGATTTCCTATTGGGTTTTTGTGGAGTCCAAGATATTGCATCAACACTTGTGATCATCTTCAAAGAGGCATTGCATCATTGAGGTATAAGGTGATTCATATTTTTGATTTAGATTCTATTTCATTTTTCCTTATGCAATTTCAATTCAATTTCAAGGTTAATTTCTTAACAAGGGTTTGACCAAGTAAAATCCACTTCCAAAACATTTTACCCTTCTATTCTATGTAAAGGAATAATCATGGAAATTGTGGATCCATATTTGAGAATCTCAAAAATAGTCATAGGCCCTTAGAAAGTTTCATCAGATTCAGAGTTAAAAGGACAAGGTCAAAATTCTAGAACATCATCCTGGACTAGGTTGTCCAAGTCAGCCTCGTCCTTTGGGACTGGAAAATTATAGAAGGTAGTTACAGGCATTAGAATCACTGATCCAGAGTTTTACCTATTTCTGACATCTCTACGATAGTCAAAATAAGATATGAAGGTCAATCTTCCTCTTCTTATTTTCAAGGAGAGTTCATTCCTACTATTTTCTCCTTGTACTTAATTTATAGATAAAATTTACTAGGATTTAAATATCATTATCATTTTCTATAAGAATAAAAATACCCCCTTTTACAAAGATCTTGCATTAGAACCCTTCATCTTCCAATTGTTCTAATCATATTTTTTTAAGGGTTGGTTTGTATTCTAATACATAATATGATTTGGTGAGTGATCTAAATCCTAGAATTTCTCACCATTTTTATATTATAAAATGTGATTAATTTAAAATGAGTCAAAGCCCTGAAGGAGACTACGACATCTCCTAGAATTCCACCAATTGACCAATAGACCATGGATAACCCTTCAAAAACATCAATAATGAGCTTTGAATCCCCTTCTTTTGATAAAACTCTAAAACAAACATAAAGCGTAATATTGAGCCCCCAAAGGAGGTTCATTCCTTCAGCTTGGTTATTTGTGCAAGTATAGTGTGCTAATTTTAAAATAGTTTGTTTGAGTTCATTCTCAAGGAAAGTAATAACCAACTTGTGATCAACATCCTCTACTAAGATTAATTCTAACAAGGTATGCAAGATCCTAATAGGCCTGAAGACTAAATATTTTAACAGGGTGACTCTCAGAAGGAGTTCTAAATCCCTTAATAGGGTAGTTCCTAACAAGACTGCTATAATAGCTTCTAAATGGGCTATAGATACTCTTAACTAGGTATATCCTTAGTAAGATTTTGTAATTCTCTTAACAAGGCAAGATTTATTGGTGCACTAGTGAGATTTGTGGGTGGTAATTCCCACTATGGTTTTTTCCTCTAACAAGGGTTTCCATGATAAAATATTGGTGTCATTGTGTTGCTTTCATGGATGTATATTTTGATATTCTTTTATATTGCATTTAGATTTGCATGTTGGTTACTTTGGAAGTTGATGAAAATATTTTGCAGATTTGTGGTTACACTAATTCACTGCCCCCTCTCAGTGCCTTATAATACTAACAATTGGTATTAAAGCCAAGTTACCTTGAAGAAGCCTAACATCTTGGGAAGGATCCTTAAAGAAGATATGGAGAGTTTAAGATATCAAAGGCAACTTGAAAAGAAACTTGAAGATGTAGAAGAGTTCATTGACTAGATGAAGGAGAAACTGAATAAATCAAGAGCTAAGAGGTCTGAGCTTTTTCAACAACTACCTAAGAGAAAACATCTCATTGATCAACTATCTGAAGAAAGTGGGTCTGTGGAATCTAAGGCTTCCTTAGAAGCTTTAATCCAACATAATAACCAATTGTATGGAGATAAGAAGAATCTAAAGAGAGATTTATAATCCTTGTCAATAAGGATGGGTGAAGAAATGGAAGCAAGGAAGGATGCAAAAGAAGCAAGGACAATTAAAGAGAAATCCCTAAAAGCCAAAGATAAATCCCTAAAAGATAAGGTGGATGAGATTTTCAAATCTGAACAAGAAGTTAGCACATTGCATGAACATCTATATGAGATGAATGAATAATATCAAGAAGCCCTAAGGCAAAATGAAAATCTGAGGAAAGAAATTGAGAAACTAAAAGGTGATTTGAAGGTTGCAAGTGATTTACTCAATAAGTTTAATGAAAGTTCTACAAAACTTGACGGACACCTCAAGAATCAAATAATGGATGGAGAGAAGCATGGGCTTGGCTACACAAGTTATGAATTTGGATAATCCTCTGGAACCAAGAAGGGCATGAAAAAAAAGAAAGCCTAACCAAAGGTAACCCCAAGGAAATATGGTAAGAGATATTATAAACCAGTTTGTTTCAATTTTCATAAGGTTGAACATACCGGTAAAGTATGCAAGAAAGTTTTTAGATCTAGTGTTCCAAGTGTTAGATCTAATGCGAGACCAAGTAATTTTCATGGTTATTATTACAATTGTGACAAGTATGGACATAAAGCTAATGAGTGTAGGAAAAGGATGAATAATCAATGGTTACAAGTGAACTGATCAAGTCCTTATTAGAATGAGAACAGGTGGATTGTTACATGCTCACATTGTCATAACTATGGACACATAGTGATCAACTGTAGATTGAGGAAAAATAGAGGAAATGCAAGACTTTGGAGATCAAAAGGTATGGCATGTTTTCATTGTCACAAGATAGGAAACATTGAAAGGTTTTGTAGAGAAAGGAACAACAAGGTGAATCAACTAGTTAATTAGTTAGACAAGCAAAAGGGAATGCAGATTGTCAATGTTGAAGAAACCAAGAATCAGATGAGAAATATTCAGACAAAGAAGAGTGAAGAAAAACTATCTGAGGACACCAAATCTTCACTAGGTGTGTATAATCCTTCATCTAACTAAGTCATCATTGACTTATGGAGAGAAAAAATGCTGAATCTATTGAAGACCCCCTAGATGCATGTCTAGTAAGTTATATTTGTATATTTAGATGCATATGGCTATTTTGGTTTATGGTATGAAGTTTTGTTTGACCGCATGAAGACTTGATTGAATACTAACAAGATTTTAGAAGATATATGATGTTTTATTAGAAAATGGTGATGCAATTAATGTTGTAGAGAGAAGGTAGATAAAAGGTAATTTTTATGTCTTATTGTGTGCCTACACATTTGAAGACAAGATACAAAGAAACTGACATGTTGATTGAGCAATTTGACAGAATTCAAGGTGATCATTTGAAGAATTTGCAGTGATTGTGAGAAAGGAAAAAACACGAGTTTGAAGTTTTGTTGAGAAGTGATTGGAAAGGTATTTATTTAATCTTCTGAGCTTGAATTTGTTATTCAAAATATGTATACACCGATCATTATAGATATTACTGAGAGGCCAAGACCAGAGTTTAAGAAACATCCCTTCAAATAAATCAAAGATGATCCAAAGGGTTCCCTATCCAACATTCCCTACAACATGATGCATATTGAAGATGTTAGATAATTTATTCACTATAAGTATGAAGATATAGGTTC
Organism: Thuja plicata; assembly: GCA_018584345.1. Classification (NCBI taxonomy): domain Eukaryota; kingdom Viridiplantae; phylum Streptophyta; class Pinopsida; order Cupressales; family Cupressaceae; genus Thuja; species Thuja plicata. The sequence continues at coordinate 1,106,333 of MU227678.1, forward strand.
ATCACATATTTTGAGTCACTATACAAAGTTGTGGAGTGATATGGTTTTGAAGGATGAGCACCAATTGGTTGTTGTCAGGGGTTTCTCTTGTGTGATTAATTTCCTTGATGAATTTGAAGAATATAAATGTAGGTATGTATTGAGTAGAGTGCATGACCAGTTTATGTGGCTATACCATCCACATAAGATCACTAAGGAGGCTATACATGCAATTAAAGGATTTTGTGCAACCGGTGAGGTACCGGTACTTAGGTTAATCTCATTGAATGTAATCACTAAGTTAACTAAATCAAAGTGGGATAAGAGAGAGATGAATATCAATGATATCCCTAATTTGAATGTGAGATTTTCATCTATGGTGATAGGATACAAAGTTTATGACTCTAGCAGAATCAACAGTGTGCCCACTATTGCAATCCATAGTGCATATAGAATGATAATATAGAATAATGAATATGATTTATGTGCTGCAATGGGAGATAAATTATTTATGAACATGGAGAAGATCAGAAAGGACATGAGGCAAGTATTTAAATTCAGCCAATTGATTATGGGATTTTTCTTTTACTTTAAGAACTTATTTCTCGGTGTTGGTAATATAAATTGGATAGATGGTACACTAGTGGTGGTTCAACTGAAGAATTATATTAGATTGTTGTGAAATAGTTTTAATAAGATAGTTTGGGGATATTTCAAATATTTTTAGGGTAGGATGCATCAAAGGGAAAGGATACCAGGACATGTAGTTGAAAAATACAAGGATGATATATGTTTTATGGTGGATACTCACACTTTTTAGATGGAGGTAGTAGTTCCTAGGAAACATTGTGCCATGCCCATGGGATATGAAGTAGAAGGTGATATGTTGATATTACATGTTGAAGATTTATTATCTAAAGCAGTTGATCAAAATGAGCCTAGATTTGGAACTTACAAAGAGAAGAGTATGGAAGTGCATAGCAAGTGGACCAAACCGGTGATTGAGAAGAAGATAAGAATTTTTTTTGAAGATTTTAAATTGACGAAAGGCTTCACACATGAAGCTATTAAAAAAGATAGAGCTAGACATGCTGTAGATAAAGAAGGAGCATCATGAGTAGCAACCATAATAGAAGATGAAGATGTTGAATTCATGTCTTCTACAACTGGTAGTACCCTAATCGGTAAGAAAATAAGAAGTGCCAAAGTTATAGTGAAGAAGGATAAATTCAATCCTCCTACAAAGGCATCAGTTAAAGGGAAGAAAAAACCTACAAGATCAATACCTACAATGGTGAATGAGTCCACTGGCAAGAGAAATAAATAGAAGGCTCAAATATTTGAGGAGATTGAAGAAGAAGTAGAAGCATAAGGAACTAAATATGATGAAGAATAGAAGAAAATGAAGGCAACTAGAAAAAAGTCAAAGGTAGTTGGTAATCCTACCACTAAATCTGTCAAGCATGATTTTGGGAAATTTATTTTTGTTGATACTATTGTTGAAAAAGTAAAGAAGTGGGGTGTACTAGTTGGTGTAAGGAAATTTTATGACGAGGTCAATGAAGAGGACCATAGAAAGATTGAAGATGCAGTTGTGTTTAGTATGCATAAATTGAGCAAGGAAAAATCTCTGCATCTTTGTACAAAAAGATTGATGCTAGGTGGTGTACAATGTTGAAGGAATATAAGGAAGCAATTGAATATAACTTAGTCCAATTAAAAATAGAGATGTCTAAAGAGGAAATCCAAGATACACTTAATAAATTTAGACCTGAATTCAAGACTAAGTCAAGAACTATAAGATTACTAATTGGTGATTCTCAATCAGTGCAAGAGGAAACAATGAGTATTATGAGGAAATTATTAGGTGTTGAGGAAGAAAAGGAGGATGATCAAGACAAAGATGAAGAATAAAAAGGACAAGATGATAATGAACTAGAGATTACACACATTGATGATGGATTAATGGTGGATGGTGTAAAGATCACACTTGATAATGTTTATTTGGATGAGCCAAAGAATACCATGGACACCAAAGGTGATATTACTATCATGGATATTCCTAAAGAACAAAAGGATCCTACAATAATAGATCAATTTATGCTTGATGATTCCAATGTCAATGTTTCTGTTGGTGAGCAAAAATAAGAACAGACAACAGAAGAAATCAGTGAAGTAGAAGACAAGAAGAAGACAAGGCATGCACATATTGAGGATGTGAAGAAGGAAGGAGATCAAGAAAATAAGGAACCTAAAAAGGACATGACAACAAATAGAGGAAAGGAAAAGGTAATATCCTCTATGTTTATTATTCAACAAATTTTTGATAAAATGCATGAAAATGACATACCAATCATTCAAGGACCAATAGATCTCAGTACAATGAGACCAAAAGAGTTGATGAATGTTTCTATGACCATTAAGTCTAAGGTTGGAAGAGATCAAAAGAAGGAGGCACAAATTATATAGACTGCAAGAGACATATTGTCTAATCTTGTGCCTGAGGAAACTTATGATGAGAAGGATGCACCTATTGCATAATTAGGTCAATTGGTGACAACTACAAGTGAAAAAATACAAAGTCTAGAGGATGTATCAATAATAAAGGTGGATAAGGATTATGAAAGAACTGTTAGGAATAAAAATCCACCAACACAACTTAGAGGGGGGGGGTGAATCAGTTGTGAGACATATTATTAAACATTAAACTTTATAAACCAAAACTTTAATCCAAATGATAACACACTAAATACCAACATAATAACACAGTCCTTTATTGTCGAGGAAACCCTATTAAAGGTAAAACCCTAATGGGAATTAGCACCCACAAATAATGTACTGAGAGTATAGTATCCCTGTTAAAAAATTTAGCCATGTTAGGAGCTTATTAATGCATTATAGTACATAGTACCTATTAAATGATAGACCCTGTTAGGAGTCAAGAACAATAGTTGGCTCACTACCTAAAGAAGGTTAAAGCCACCCTCAAGGACTTACAATCTGAAACACAAGTGTATATAGAAAATATACAATCCAATGAAATGTCTCATAAAAACTGTCTTTGCTTGGTCAGTTCCAATGAAGTGCCTTAATCATATCCTCTGCTCTACATCCAACAAACAATCAAGATCACAACTTCCACAGTTCTCTGTCTCTATTAATCACCTTTTCTTCATATACACACACTCTTCTTCAAAAGAAAAGATCTCTCATATATACCCTATTACAATAATTGATTAGGTTGGCCAATTAAGCTTTCTAAATATACAAATAATTATTTAACCCTTGATAAGATACACATAGTACCTATAACAAGTAAACATCAATTACAATTCATAAGATATAATACAAGATCCATAATCCATGCTCGCAATCTGCAATGCACGCTACATCTCTGAAGTCAGCCCCAAATAGGTCTCCTCCATAATACATGCCAAAAATGAAGTCACCAAATATCATATGAATTGCAACCCATAAAAAAAATTCCATAACATGTCTTTTGTCATCCCTTAAGCTCAAATAACCTGAATCATCATCGCCTGTAAGATATACTCAAAACATAGAGATACGCTCTGTCAATCATCACTATCACAGTTCAGTATCCAAGCTTCACCAAAACATTTGTAATTCATCCAATATGAAATATTAAGCCAAGCGACCTTAGAAATAAGATCACCATACATCCTTCTACATATCCTCATCTTTTCTCATTCTGATTCAAACGTACAATATCCATACACTTCTGTCAATCATCATACAACAGTAATAACCAGTTTGTTCTTCCTCCAAAGAAACATATGTTGAAATCAGTGAAAAAATATGAATGCCAACAACATCAGTAGTATCCAATTCCAACAACATCCAAAAATATCCCCTTTGGCATTGATGACAACATATGGGAAAATCCATCAACTCAAAAGTACAATCTTCTCAATATCCTCAACACAGCTCTCCCTAAAATAGTAGGGATTTTCTCATAGAATCTCTCCCCCTTTTACAATAATGGAAAAGGGTTCCATAAATATTCTTCATTCTTCTACAAGTTGTATCTTTTTCAAATCTTCATTTCTGTAACAACTAGGTGCAAAATCACCCAAATATGTTCTATAGTGTTTCTGCGATCACTCCCCCTGAGGAGTATATCCATACACCAAGTCCAAAAAATGATATAGCTCTGAAAGCCAATGGATTGATGCATTCCTGCATCAATTAATTACCACAAGGAGGGGCTCTCACCCCAAGCATGATTCTGAGATACTCAAAAGCATCTTTTGGCAAAGGTTTTGTAAATATATCTGCTATTTGTTCCTTTGTACTAATATACTCTGATCTGATCTCCTTCTCTACTACCTTGTCTCTCAAGAAATGATACTTAATAGAAATATGTTTAGTATTTGAATGCATTACATGATTCTTTGACATATTCATTTTTCTAGTTTTATCACAATGGATAACCACTAGCTCTTCAAAAATGATTCCAATGTCCTTCAACATTTGTTTCATCCAAACAATCTATGTACAATTTATAGTAGTAGCAACATACTCAGATTCAATAGTAGACTGAGGTATATAATCCTGCTTCTTACTTAACCATGAAACCAACCTTTTTCCAAGGAAAAAGTTTCCTCCACTTGTACTCTTTCTATCATCCACACTGCCTTCCCAATCATCAGTATAAGCATGTAAAATAAAGTCATCAGATTTTTCATACCATAATCCATTCTCTATTGTTCCTTTCAAGTATCTGAAAATTATTTTCACAGTAGCAAGGTGTATCTCTTTAGGATCTGCTTGATATACTACATTGGAAATATCTGGTCTGGTGTGAGTTAGATATTGTAGACCTCCAATCATTGATTTGTACTTTGTCTGAAAAACACTTTGAGTTCATCATTATTAGTAAGTTTATAACCAGTCACCATGGGTGTCCCAACATGTTTACAATCTTCCATTCCAAATTTATTCAACATTTCCTTAAGATACTTGGTCTGAGATATAAAAATACCATTCTTATTCTGATTAATTTGTAATCCAAGGAAAAATTTCATCTCACCAATCATTGACATTTCAAATTCATTTTCCATCTCTTTAGAGAACTTTTTACTCATTTTATCATTACCTCCAAAAATGATATCATCAAAAAACACTTCTATGATTAGAATTCCATCTTCACCAGTTCTTAAGTATAAATTACTGTCCGCATTACCTTTTTTGAAACCAAGACAAAGTAGATATATGTCTAGTATTGCATACTATGCTCTCAGTGCTTGTTTAAGTCCATACAATGCTTTCTTCTATGTGTGCTGAAATCCTACCTATTGGGAGCACGCTCAGACATGCAAACATTATAGATATAAATCATTTAAATCAAACTAACATGTCTAAGAAGCATACTATAAAAACAACAAGTGATTCCATCACAACCTCCGATGAGCTGAACAAGGGCACCCAAGGCCTTGTTGATTTGCTCTTAGAGATGTATGTGGGTGTGCTCTCCCAACACAATATCTAAATCCCACTTGATTTTCTTGCTTTCTATAAATTGAAACCTATAATGCAAATTAATGGATGTGATGAAGAGCTCAAGAACAAGTATGAAGAAATTGTCTCAAGCTTTCACCATTGATGATGAAGATGCAACAACTAAGTTAGAATGACATGCATGAGATAATAGAACTAGATTCATTCACCATTATGCCTAAGATGTGATTTCTAGATTATCTAAAAGCATGAACATGAAAAAACACTATGAAATTCTAGCACTAAACTAGCATGATAACAATGCATAAAATGAGAGATGATTTGCTCTTGACAATGGCCTCTATTTATAAATTTTTTGGAGGAGAGAGATTGGATGAGGTGGAGCTCATGTGACATCCACATAGGTGCCACAAGAGGGACACATAAGCCATGCAAGTGGCCAAATTTTCTCACACGTGTGAGCAACTTTGGATGTGATGGGTCAAAGTGTACTTAAAGTACACATGTGAAGGATCTTGTAAGAGGTGTAAGAGTTTTGGACCAATGAGACACTTTTAGAAAGTGTAAGAAGGTGTCATCATGGGTGTAAGAAAC
>MU227678.1:1112436-1123580 GCA_018584345.1 Thuja plicata
ATCCTAATTAACCTTAGTTAATTAGTGAGTAGGTCTATTTGGTGAGAGTGATGTGAGGTAGGGTAGGATCTAGGTTCAAATTAGTTTAATCCAAATTAGATTTAGATTAATTATGGTTTAGTAGAATCAAGTCATGTAGAGGAATAAATAAATCAAAATTTATTTAAAAGGGATTAATGAGGGAAATGTATATAAATAAGATATAATACATTAAAGGGGATGATATTTAAATTAAATTTAAATTCTAAGGAAAGTGAATCATATTTAATGAAATAAATTAATTAAATTGATAGAAGAATATAACAAATATAATGAATTAAAATTAACTATAATGTTATGAGAATATTAATTAAATTAATATAAGGACAATTTTGGACGTCTACATTTTGCCCCTCTTTGATGCGGCATTGAAAGTGGCGTCGCGTCAAAGAAAAGAAAATAAGATGCCCCAAAGAGAAAATTAATTATGGTGGGAGATGAGATGATGCCCCCTCGAGAAAATAACAGAAAAAATAAATTTTGTGAAATTTTCTCAAAAAAAGGCAGAAGAGAGAAAGAAGAGATAGACCTAGGCAAGACACATCCTTGGGGGGGGGGATAGACCTAGGCTAGATCGGGGACATGATGCCCCAATCAGGATGGGGGAATAAACAGAAACCTTGCCAAGATAAAAATGCAAAGTGCAATATGACCTAGCTAAAATGCGATCCTAACTACATGATGACAACGAGATTTATACTGTGTTAATGTTGGAGAGCACACCCTAGTTTGATTTTGCAAAAGGAGTTATGCACCATGTGCTAGAAAACACAAGTAACATGGTTCCTTTGTGTGGACTAGACTCTCAGACAACTAGGTTGCTAGGAACAAGAATGCAAGATATCAGGTATGATGAGACCTATGAAATGTTTCTCATGAGGAGACACAATACACTCATATCTTTTTAGGGATTTGGGATGCATGAATCCTGCCCCCAGTGAGGCATACATAGTCATAACTAAACATCAAACATAAATGCACTAACAATATATGACAAGCATATCATACCACAAATGACACGTTGTCCAATAGGTACTCACCATAACAAACCAAGATATGAAAGATCAAGGCTATCACGAGGACACATTGAAACACAAGATAAAATCAACAAAAAGGCATCCTGACCAAGCATTCATTCAATTCAAAAGTTCTTTCCATGAAAAAATTTGATGTGAGAATGGATAGAATAGCCAACACCGGAAGGATGCATCCTGATGGGAAAAAGATTGATTGATTGAAACGGGAATTCACTGGTAATTTCTTGTGAATAGAACGAAATGAGGAAAGTCAATCTATCTGCTGATTTGTTGGAAATGTTCGCAGTCACTGTGTCTAGAATAAATCTCAGTGTTGATGGGGTAAGCTTAGTCATGCGGGAATGTGATTTTATAAGAAGAGGAATTAGATGGAATGAGATTGGAAGATAAGAGGAATTAGATAGAAGAGGAAGGTATTAGATTAGAAGAGGAATGAATGAGATAGAATTGAATTGGAAGAAGATAAATTAATTGGAATATAAGATAAATAGAATGGAAGAGGAATGGATTAGATTAGAAGATAGAATGGGAGAGGAATGGATTGGATTAGAAAATAGATAGAAATGGAAGAGAAATGGATTGGATTAGAAGATAGATAAAATGAAAGAGGAATGGATTGGATTAGAAGATAGATAGAATGGAAAATAAATGGATTAGACTAGAAGATAGAATGGGAGAGGAATGTATTGGATTAGAAAATAGATAGAAATGGATTGGATTAGAAGATAGATAGAATGGAAGAGAAATGGATTAGATTAGAAGATAGAATGGGAGAGGAATGGATTGGATTAGAAAATAGATAGAATGGAAGAGGAATGGATTGGATTAGAAGATAGATGAATGGAAGAGGAATGGATTGGATTAGAAAATAGATAGAATGGAAGAGGAATGGATTGGATTAGAAGATAGATGAATGGAAGAGGAATGGATTGGATTAGAAGATATATAGAATGGATGAGGAAGATAAGATATTAATGTATGAATACAAATTTGATAGAATGGGATTCAAACCAATGACAAGGGAGAACCAAGGAATGGTGGAGATGGAGAGATGAATTGGATGGGAGATAAATGAAGGGAATGGATGGATATGTAATATTGAATGGATAAATAGGGAATGTGGGATTAAAGGATGGATATTCAAGAACTAGGTGGTAAAGGAGTGAAATACCCCACACTAGTAGTAGGAAAAGGAAGGATGGGAAGATTGGGGATAAAGGATGCGTGATAGAGAAGGATGGTGTGTAAGGGATTTGAGTGGAAGACTGAAGAATGGGGTATGCGTGGATTAGGATCTAAGGACTATGTTTCAAAGGATGCCCCCATACTAGAGGTGGGAAGAGGAAGGATGGAGAGATGGTGGATAAAGGATAAATGAGATGGATATATAGTTGTGAAAAGGATATGAATGGAGGGGAGGAAGGCGTGTATTGTCCAAAGCATGTATGGATACATGTTTCTTCAAAGTCCATGCCTTCTTGTTGTGAGTAGCCTTTACAAAACAGTCTAGCCTTATTTCTTACCACTGTTCCTTCCTCATCCATTTTTTTCTTCTGAAAACCCACTTAGTTCCTATAACATTCTATTGATGGGGTTTTGCTGACAGGGTCTGCCAACAGTCATAAGTTGTCACCGGGTACCGGAGGTACCAGCCAACTCCACCTGTAAAGGTTATCCGAGGAAATTAGATTCCCCAGGCCTTCAAGCACCTAGGTGTTGGGTCGCGACGGTGCGGGGCTTGGTTGGGAGGAGTGACTATTTTCGAGGGGGATAGCTGGTTTCTTCAACTCATTCTCTCCAGAGATTCAATTAGGTAAGGTTTCCCCTAGTGTTCTATACTTAGAAAATAAAATGAAAAAGATCCTGTCAGGTTAGAAACACTTCATCTAACTATAGTCATGTTTAAACGTCCGGAACATCAATAATACTCTGACATACTACACTAAATACTGAAGAAATACACAACCATCAGCTGGAATTTTATCAGTAGCGAGGGTAAAGAGGTCGTTGATCTATTTTAACATATCAGAGTAGAAGACGTAAAGAACATAAAACATGAAATACTATTAACTCAGAAGCAGGAATGCCAATAACATCATTGCCAAGAATTCTTCCTTCTTCATTAATGTCTCTTTCAGCAAGCACTGGTGCGTGATACAGTGGTGGTTCCAGGGGAGCATCTAACTATTGAAAATAGAATAATGGAGCATTGAGCTCTGCAACTAAAAATGAGAAATCGCCTTTCTATTACTGTGGACAATAAAATCATCAATTTCGCCGACCCTTGAAAATGGGCCGGTCTGGCTATTTATACAATTCCCTTCTAACCCTAACCCTATTTTACATCATGTTTCAATAAAATACAATATCTGGGGGCCCGTACTATGTGCGCCACCCTACAAAAGACCTTGAGACGGAATAGGCCTGCTATGTCAGAAGAATGAGACAAGAATATACAGAGGAAGAATCAGCCTCGAGAAGAGAGCCAGGAAGGAGAAGGAAGAAAGTAGGTCCCCCGGGGATCGAGGCTACATGCCTCATAAATGGGAAATGTGGCACCCTGTCTCCAATGTGCTAGGTGTACCTCTGAGTGGCGCCTCAAGAAGACCATCTTGTCATAAAACCAACTGTTGAGTCGATGCCCCCTATGATGTAGCCAACCACCTTCTGACAGCCTTTATTAACCGCTACTGAAAGTGACCAGTCGGTCTCGGGGACTGGGACATGGATCACTTGAAATAATACAAAATTTTGGATCCGAGACTCCTGGATCCAGGAACTTACATCCCCAAAAGAATAAAGAATACCCAATGTTTGAGTTTTCCCCGGCCTTTGGAGAAAGCTCAAGGTTGTTTATTATCATTGAAAGCCTAGAGGAGGCGGGAAATTCCATCTTCGTCTACATCCCTTAAGCTAGCCCTTCGGTACTTAGCCACTTCAATTTGTTCCCCCAGGTCTGGAACATTCTCTTTAAATTTGTTGGCCATTTTTGCCGTGTCGTGACCACTAAGTACCATGCGAGTTAATTTTCTCATTTGGGCCCCATCTATCCCCTCCGGGGATTGATACCAAGACTTCATTATTTCATCAAAACTCCCCAAAACTGAATCCTCTGGTGTACATGTATCTGTGCTAAGGGGATCAGCCCCATAAGTCTTTATTACAAAGGACTTATATAAATTGAAAGAATATTTTACCGCATTGACCTTATCTTGCAGAGTCCCTACCAGTTGCTTGGTTACCTCCAATGTGAGGTAAAGTCTGGAGTGTTGGGCCCTCACAAAATCAAATGACTCATCCCCTAGAATTCTGGATTCAGAAATCATTTCCTCTCCCAGGCTAAGGAGTTCCTCAAGCTCCACCTTCCATGCTTGATAATTCTTGATATCACCCTCCCACAGGTGAATAATAGTCTCTACCTGGTGTATAACATGCCGGGCCATATATAAGTCTGGGAGGGTGGATACCAAGAAACATTGGGTGTTTCCTATCTGCAGGGCGACCCACTCGTCCACTGCCTGGGCCTTCTTCTTCATAATTCATAGGCAGTCTATGTCACTCTACGATAAATCTTCAGAGGTGGAAGCCTCTAGAGGAGCGACGTTGATAGGTCAAGCCAGCTCGGTAAGCAACCCCATAAGGTTTGTATTTTTTTCCTTTTCTGCCTTGAGCCTTTGGACTTCCTTCTCATAATGGGCCTCTACTGCCCTAGCTGCCTCCTTTAGCAAGTCCACCTCACCCTCTTTTCCCCTTTTACCAAGCGATACCTCTGCAACGTTATAATCTCCAGGTTCCACAGTTGCTTCATTGGTGCATGGGGGATGTTTTGCCACAATGACAACTATTTCCCCGTCCGGCCTGTTTCGAAGAGTATGAACTGTCTGGGTTTTTTGGCCTTTGGAAGGGCCTGGACCTGAGCCATCATTTCAGCCAGGGAGAGAGGAATTCTAGGAGGGGTCAGAGCTTTTCTTTTTCTTCTCTCTATTAGCCACTAACGCGGAAGGGGTGGCTTTTCTGCCAGATTTTGTTCCCTTGGTTCTTCCCCAGTGTCTTGCGGTTGTTGCTCCTTAGTGGCGTAGACCTCATCTGTCCCTTTCCCTATGTCTTCTTCTTCTATAGCAACATTTTCCTCAGCAACCTCCATCTCCTCAGCCTTGTCCTCTGTATCGATTTCTCTTTCTGGACTTTGGTAGGCTTCCTCGGGGATTTCCTCTTCATACTACTCTTTTTGTTGCTCTTCCTCTACCGTCGGGGCTTCTTCTTCTATTGGTATATCCTGTGGCAGTAGGGGAGGTGTTGGGCCAAGATTTAAAGTTTGGGCCGCAGTAATCACCTGCCCAAAGGTTGCTCCTGGGAGTGGCACCTGGAATGTGGCGGCTGGGGTTACAGTTATTCCCGATGGTCTGGTTCCCCTAGTAGATGCCATTTGTTGACCCTACCTTTGTTGGTCCACCCCTGGACCCTGCATTTCCAGAGTTTCAGAGGCAATCTCTGGCTCTGGCTCTCTTTCTTCTTCCTGCTTTTCCTGCTCTTGCGCAGGTTCTTGTTCAGGAGCTTCTTGCTCTGCAGCTTCTTGTTCTGCCCCTAGGACTTCTCTCCCTGCTTGTCTGGTGTCCCCCTGCAAGTTTCCAAACTCATCTATTGCAAAAATATCATCAAATTCCTCTTGCAGAGGGGGACTGGCCGGGACTTCGGCAGGCTCTGTTTCCTTCTCTGGCTTTGGGGAACTGGAAGAGAGGATTTCTACTTGTTGGGCCTGGGATGTTCCCAACCTCGGCTTTGCCTTAGGCTTTTTGTTAAGCCTTTTCTTTCTTTGGGTAACCAAAGGTGGCCCCACATCCCTTATTGCTGCCGCTTCCATAGAATCCACCCCCATTGCCTTTACCATTAAGGCTACCAGCAACGGGGAGGAAGAGGGACGAATTGGCCCGGCCATGAGCGTTGGAGTAGCCAGTCGCGTTATTAATTTCTCCCTCATCTTCTGGGAGGATGCCACTGATTGTTTTATTTTCTTTTTTATGGGGAATTCTTATGCAAGAGGAGTCGTATCTATCTCTTTTCCTTTGTCTACTCTCCGCGAAGAAGTCCCGGCCCCCAGAGTCAACTTTGGTGCTAGCTGGGCCGCTCGACAGGCACTTCCGGGGCACACCCTTTTGAAATAGGCATGTTTCCACTCGATCACCTCTCGAGTGAAGTCCTCAATTTTAGGCCCTTCCTGGGAATTCCAATTTACCAGTGGAAGAGTCCTTGTATCGATCCCCTTTGCCTTGTACTGGGGATCGATAGTGGGGGCGGCGTCTGAGAAGTCCTCCAGGAACCTCTAGAGCTTCAACCTTTGCATCATGCCAACCATCATCCTGACGTAATGCCGGCTCCGCACCTCCACGTCATCTTGGCAATCTGCCCAGAAATCCTCCATATGAATGTGATGGGGCTCTGAAGCCCGGGGTAGTGCCGTTGCAATCTTGCCGTGCAGATCAAATTTTTTTTGCACCAAGTAAAATTCCTCCGAGTTGTAGCTTTTTAATTCATTATTTGCCTCTTTTGCGATGACCAGGCTGCATGTGTAGTTCCCACAAATGATTGGGAATGGGATATTGGGTATCTTTTTCAAGGCAAAGAGGGCATGCACCTCCATTATTTTCCTGCAGTATTCCAAGAGCACGATCTTGTCCCCACAGTGCTTGGGCAATAAGTAGGGTTTCTCGGAGAAGCCGGTGACCCTAATGTAAGTGTGTTGTTGGAACTGGATGTAGTAGTGTCCATAACTATGGACCAAATTCATCGCCTCTGAGGATAGGTGGTATCCTGCGTCCCGGGTGGGTGTGAGTAGATGATAATAAATGAACACATCATTTACCCAACAAAAACTAGGGAAGCTGGCCTTCCATTGAACTTGTAGGAAATGGTTCCATGGTGCCTTTTGTCTTGGGCCAATCCCGAGCATGCCGTCTGTAAGTAGGCCGTGGGCATGGGGCCTCTACTGCGCTAGGGCCCAGAAAACATAAGAACTCATGTAAAATTTCTTCTTTCTATCCAGTTGAAGGAACTGGGAGTCGACATGGTTGGAAATTATGGCCGCCCAGTTGAAGTATCCTCCCTTGGTGGATATGCCAAGGAGGAAGTAATACATCCATTTAGCAAATTATTGGGCGGAGGGCTGCCCAAAGACCCGGGCCAATGCTATCATTCCCATCTGAATGCTCTCTTTGAACTCAGAGCGGAGAATTTCTATCTTCATCCTTTTAGGGTCCCTCTTTAGAACCTTGAGCTAATGGGCCGTATTCATGTATACCCGGGCGACATCCTCCAGTTGTGTGAATTGGGCCAAGGCATCCATCCTTATAACCACAGAGGCCTTGGCAAATTGTGGGATTCCCAGACCCGCCCAAAATGTGTCTGGGTAGAGGGATACCAGAGGAGTATGGTATCTAGTTGGTTCTGTGGCTGCGAGCATAACAGCCTGAATAGAAGAGTTGTAATTGGTGGCCAGTGTCAAGATAAGCTCTAGAGATTGTATAGAGCATGAGAAATAAGCCACCTTGAGGATTCCAGAGTCCCCGACATTGATTGCCAGCTGATCTCTAGCCTGTCGCTAGATGTACATGATTTTTACCAAGGCTTGCATTTCTGGCCATGTCCCGATGCTGGTGTCGGTAATAAGTTTGACTTTAGACTCAATATTTGAGCCCATAATGACATTGTCTTGCACAAAATTCATGATCAGGGGCATTTTCTCCAGGGCCTTTTCCATTTTGGACTTTATCACCGCCCTGGTAGCCGTCGCCGAAGGTAGCTCTGGACTTCCAGGTGGAGAGGATGCAAATGCTTCAGACATGCTTGGGAAGTGAACTCCAGAAACCTACGAGACAAGGCGATCGTCAAAACGTATTAATCAAATAAATATTCTGGGGTTTGGAGATCTTACCACCGTGATGCTTGCTTTTCCTGAAAAGTTAGTTTCATTCAAAAATAACCGAAAAGCACACGCATCACATGAACTTAAGATTTTTACTAAACATCTAGGTTCGGGGATTTTATTACACTTGGTAAAGACATGGGATGGATGATGGTAGGAGACCCGGAGCCCAGAGAAGTAACCGTTGGTGAGGATGTGTAAAAAGGCAAGTTATCAAGCCCACGTGGGCGCCACGTGCATAAGTATTAAATAGGAGTTATGGCGATGACGGCGGAGCCAACTGTCTGAACGCACGAAAAGTGAAGGCCACTTGGTTGGAATTGATTATGCGCATGGGATATAAATGAGGGTCTAACTAGTTTTATGGAAGAGAGAGAAAATTATCTTTTTGAAACCAGTCGAGAGCCGAGTTTCAAACAGGCAATTTTCTACCCCGAAACGAGTTCATGGGCGGAAAACCAGCAACACAGGTGACTCGACCACCTTGCCAAGCCACCCAAAAGGATATACATGAAAGCCAAGGGATATATACATGGGAATGGAGGGATATATACACCAAATATACACAAATGTACACACATCTACACCGCGGAATGACGTCCATAGGAAACTAGGCAAGGCACAAAGTATAAATAGCTATCTACATATTCTAAAAATCGACCACTTCTGCGCAGAGGGCAGACAACCCTCTGGCAGAGCCGACCCACCAATGGGTGGAAAAACCAAAAAATAGGAAACAAACAAAATAGAAAGACAACAAACAAACAAACGACGAAGAAGAAACACCAGGCAAACGAAAAGAAAACTGGCAGGAACAAAGATACCAACCTGAGAATGCCAAAAGGTGGAGGAAAGGAAGAAGTTACCACGAGAGCTCTGTAATAGCTATAGTTGTCAAACAGTCATATCCCGCCACCATGAAGCACTCACAATCGCCTGAGAAGGATGGAAGTGTTAAGCACTAATTATAGCTAACTCTCTGCAAATCACTCTGTAATCGCTCTAAAATTGCTCTGAGTGCTCGAGTGTTTTAATCGCGGTAAATGTGAAAATGACAAATAACTTATATTTATACCCATGGTACAAAGGCAATCCACCTCCTTCCAGCAATCTTTAGACAAGCAAACCTCCAGACCCCGGACCCGGGGATTCCCCGCGATGATAATCTTAAGAACATCGTGGCGAAGAATCTCAGAGCCTGAAGTCCGGTTCTCGACAAAGAAAAACCTCTGGGACCTGAGTCCTGGAGACGGAAAACCAAACAAACAAAACACAAAAATGGGGAAGAAAACCCTGGAGAAAGAAAACAAAGGGAGAAAGACAAGGCAAGAGCCACAAGCAAAAATAAACAACAGGAGAAAAAAGGGGGGGGACCCAACATTTTGCACACAAAATGTAGGGACGGAGATGCAGGGCATAACACATTTTTATTTTTAGGATTTAGAACCAATTCCCAAGTGTTTTTTTTTCTATTCTAATTCTTCATGCATAGCTTTAGTCCAAGATTCATCTCTACATGCCTCATCAACATATTTTAGTTCAACTTGAAAAATCAAACAAATTTCATCTCTTAATTTTGATCTAGTCATCATTCCTCTATTTGCATCACCAATGATTTGATCTCAAGGATTGATCTTCTTAACATACCTTAGAGTCTTAGGAGTTTCAGTAAGCTCAATTGATTCATATTGACATACTTCGATCGCATTATCAATCTCCAAAGGTTCTTCAAGATCAATAGTGTCCTCCTTAATCTCTGTAGTCTGACCACAGCCATACATTCTCTCTTGAGTCTGAAACATTTCATATATCCGCACACTATTACTTTCAATCATCTTCCTTAATATCAAATTGAAACATTTATAGGATCTTCTCTTAGTAGAATAACCAAGGAAGATACCTTCATCACTTCTAGCATCAAACTTACCTATCTCATCGTCTCTTTTTATATAACATTTAATTCCAAATATTCTGAAATATTTTATAGTAGGAGTGCAATTAAACCATAATTCATAAGGAGTATTACTTGTACCTTCTCTGATCTGAATTATGTTCAAGGTGTACATAGAAGTACCAATATCTTCTCTCCAATGAACATGTGATACATTTATTTCCAGCAACATAGTTCTAGCAGCATCTAATATTGTTATGTTCCTTCACTCTTCTACCCCATTTTGTTGTGGTGTCCTAGGAGCATATGTCTGTCTATATAACATATGCTCTTTGCATTAGGTATTAAAAAAATTTGAAGTAAACTCACCACCTTTATCTAATCTCAAAATTTTTATCTTCAAGCCTGATTCATTTTCAACTTTTGCTTTAAATATCTTGAATTTGTCAAATGCCTCAGATTTCTCTCTTAGATATGTAACCCACATCATCCTATAAAATTTATCAACAAAAAGTATAAAATACCTTTCGCCATAGTAAGATCTTGTTCTTATAGGACCACACAGACCTATATGTACCAGATCCAACTTCCCTTTTGTTGGGTAAGATTTTCTTTTAAAACTACTTCTGGTCTACTTCCCCATAACACACTCTCTACATATAGTGTTAGAATTAGGTAGATCTCTAACTGCATTAGTCATACTTTCCTTCACAATATTATCAAAGTTAACATGATGAAATATTCTATGCCATAACCAACTATCATCAACCTTCACAACAAAACAAGAAGCCTCAGATGTATTTAATTCAAATACATTACCTCTGGATTTAGTACAAGATGCGATCAAGTCTCCTATCTTACTTCTGATAGAACATTTCCAATAAATGAATCTCAATTGATAACCCTTTTCCACTAGCTATCCAACACTCAACAAATTATGCTTAAGTCCATCAACAAGCAACACATTTTCAACATTACTTTTTCCATCCAGAGAAATAGATCCAACTCCAATGATAA
The DNA here is from genome assembly GCA_018584345.1 of Thuja plicata. Classification (NCBI taxonomy): domain Eukaryota; kingdom Viridiplantae; phylum Streptophyta; class Pinopsida; order Cupressales; family Cupressaceae; genus Thuja; species Thuja plicata. The sequence continues at coordinate 1,123,340 of MU227678.1, forward strand.
GCTTAGGATTATTATTTGTAGACACCTAAAATTTACCAGGTGTATCTCAAGCATTCCAAATTATAAATCTAAGCCAAATTCTTCATAATATCATCTCAATGTAAATCAAATGGTCATTTATCAAATCAAAGGAACAAAATTCAAATCAAATTAAAAGATCAAATAATCATGAAATCAAATAATTAAATTCAAGCCTAAAGGGATTAATCAAATTATGCAATTGATTTTTCAATTGTATAGT
>MU227678.1:1137785-1154570 GCA_018584345.1 Thuja plicata
TGGTGATGAATTGCTAGAACCTATCAATAGCATTCATCTTAAAAGGTTCCACACCTGATTCAGAGGAAAGAGTATTAGAATAAAGAGTATAAGTTGAAGAGTATCAGATGAGTCAAGCATCACCCTTTTACATGAGAAAATTCAAAAAATACCAAAAAAAGGAGAAAAGATCAAAAATACCAAAAAAATAAAAAATTTAAAAAAAGCCAAAAACATTTGAAAAAGAGAAAAAAGAGAAAAAGAGCAATAATCCCAAGAGGTGAAAACTTGGAAACATGCGCCTTTTGTCCCTTAGGTGTTTCCTAGTTGCATTTGTACATATTATGGTTTCCTCATCTCACTTGTCCATATTCTCATTGCATCCATCATTCATGCATTGCCCTAATAAAGTCTCAGAGCTACATTTTATCACATTCTAGGTTCAGTTGCCCTAAGTTTCACATTGATCACATTTATTACTTGGGGGCACACATCCTATATTTTTGGTACCAATCAGATTCAATAGTGCAACATTTTGGTCACACATCAGAAGCAGATTTTCCAAGTCAGGAGAGACCATTTTGAACCTTTGATAACTATCATTGTTCAACCCTAAATAGTTTGATCGCATAACATGATCCTTGAACATCATTTGACTTATTTTATCAAGATTAAAATTTGATATACCTTAAATGATCAGATTGTTTGGAATTCTTATTTGAAAATCTTGATACATTTCACAAACACTTGGAATTTTGATGAGTTTTTCATTAAATTTTTCGAGTCAGGTTCTTTTTAGCTAATCAATGATGTTTCGACTAGATTGGCAAGGATAAAAGACATGATGCTTTCTTAAGCTTCTGAGTGACTATTTTGAGGAAGATTCTTTAACTTGTGTGAATTAGTCTAAAGAAATGGTCATCAAAGCACCATAGAGGACATTAATACGGGACAAAGATTTAACCTTTGTTTGTTTACGCAAAAGAATGCCTTGGTTATTTAGATTTTCCATATCTTAATACCGACATCCACTTGCAAAATTGAATCTGATTAAACCAGTATTCATACTCCCATAGTTGGTCTTCCAACTAGTGAGGGTTGTACTTGGTTTCATAAATAAGGGTTACCACACGCAGGAAAGTCATATTCATATTCTTATGGTCGTAGTGGCACCAGTAAGGATTGTATGGACTTCTAGTTCCACAACGCTCTATGATGAAAATATATCTCAGTTTTCATTCCTTTCACAAACCTTAAGGACAATTAGTTGCATTGCATTTTTCACATTAGATTAGTTGCATTTTGCATGTTAGATTAGTTGCTTGTTTCTCTTTTGCTTGCATTCTCAAATGCTTAGTTCTCATAAAGGCTTGTCTTTCTAGCAATTTTTTCAAGTTCAAGGGGGAGAGAAAGGGTTGACAACACTTCATCAAATGAATTGGTTTCAAGTCATTCACTATGAGATTTTCCTTTGCATTCATTATCATTACTCATTATTCATTATACATTCATGTCAAGAGAAAAACAAGAAAAAGATACATTATTCATTAATAATTTTCCATATCATAAATAAAATTGCATACATTCAAAAACACAAAAAGATAGATGCATTTCATTTGTCATAGCACTAAGTATTGCATTCATTGCATTGCATAATCCATACATTGTTAAAACGAAAAACATCTAAGGTTAAATTGCATCATTTTGCATCCACATATCTATGTCCTACTCTAAGACATTTGCATCCATTGCACAATAGAAATAAAAGCATCATAGAAACATATAGACATGCATATAGGAAATCTCATAACATTATCAAAATCAAAGATCATCATCAGATAAATGTCCATCAACAATGTCTATAGCATAATCAATACATCAAAGGTACATCAATAACAATGGTACATCAATGATACATCAAAGTCCTGATCAACAAATACATATGATACAAATAATATACATCCTGGGTCCATATCTGTCTCATGACTTAGTAGGGGCACCTGATCCATCCCCGGCCAAACCTGTGCCTAACCCACCTGCGCCATTAGGATCTCTATCACCTGCTCTATCATGTGAACTAGGAGGTTCCTGACTAGTGTTTGCACTAGTCGATAGCTAAGCCAGAGTGGCCAAAAACTGCTGCAACATGGTCGTGACCTGATCTAACCTGGCTGTCACTGTGGTCATCCCAGCCTATAACCCCCGAACATCCTGCACTATATCATCTAAAACTGAAGGTGCCTGTGATGCTAGAGGACCCTGTGGTGCTTGAGGTGCTAAAGGAACCTGTGGTATAACCTGTGTTGTGCTGACCTATGGGTCAACTTGTGGTATCTGTCCAGGAACTTGCCTCACCTCCTGGACCCATCTGTGCCTCCGTCTAGCCCAATATACATCTACTCTCAATGAAGCCTGACCTTGACCCCGTGCACCTGCTAATCTCTGCCTCGACTATCTCAAACCACCACCTTGGCCTCTCACATGTCTGCCTCTCATCCGAGGCCCAGCTGCTCTCTATACCCGTGGCGCTCTGGGTGCTCTTTGGACTCTGTGCTGGTGTGGTCTACCACCGTCATCACCATCATCTCCACCATCACCATTGTCCTTAGAAATCTCATCAACATCTAGGATAGGCTTTGCCAGATCAGTGAATCTCATGAAACGATGTCGCATGAACCACTCCCGATACTCTGCTGACATCCTTGCATCGGAAACCTATGGTAGCATATCCCATACACCATATCCCAACTGATCTATCTGTAGGAAGGCTGACTAGTAGTCAACCTGTGCACCCCACATCGATCTCTCTACCTATACTCAAGCATTTAATGCCATACCCTGTGGCATATCCTACATCCAGCCGAACTGGCGTAATACTCTGCCAAAGCAAAATCTCTCAATAACCAAAGATGACCGGCCTATCATCCATCGAGGTGAAAACATGTAAGGTAACTCATCATCATCCTCCTGTCACCTCTCACACTATAAGTATGGCCTCCAAACCACCTGATCAATGTCATTAATCGCGTGTCTCCAAAAATCAACCTTGCCCAGATGATGCTGGACAATCATGCCATCATATAAAAATGCATATGGATACCCGCGAGCCTAGATCCGCACTGACACTAGCCTAGTAATAGGGATATACTCCCATGTCCACAACTGTAACAAAACTGCACCTGTAGAAATAGCTGCACTGCGCTGATATACAATCTCATTTAAATCATGATATAACTATGCCAACACACAGGAACCCTAATCCCATCTCCGTGGATGAGCTATTAGGTCCTCTATAATCTAACCCCATCCAACCGCAAAACCATGTCCTCACCTATCTAGCAATAATAATCCTCCTATCACAGCTCCTAATAAAACTGGTAGGGTAGGGAATGATGCAAACTGCACCCAAGTGATGCAATCATCTACAATGGTGTTATCTCCAAACACCAGTCTGCACACACTGCTATCATACACTACATCATAATACACCTACTCTCCATGAGTCAGGATCCTCAAAAGTCTATATACATCCTCTGGCATAATCATCATCTCACCGAGAGGTAAGTGAAAGGTGTTATGGTCAGAGTGCCATCACTCTACCATAGCTCTCAATAAACCTCAGTTCAACTGAAACTGAGGGAGATCCAAAAGGAAAATAAGACCACAAGTCTCAATGGTACGCCGCTCAGGTGGCGCCAGCTCATCTACTAGATCAAAAATCCACAATGCTACTCCTCGCACCCACAATTTGCGGTAATGCTCATACATTTTGAAACAAAGTGCATCATGTTTGTTTTTCTCTTGATGAACCATTCTAAGTCAATCACAACACATTAAATCTATCTTTGCTCTAACTTGAGCGTATCAACTTATTGCTCCTAACCTCTAAATTGTGAGACACAAGGACAATTTGTAATCATTTTTAATCATCTCTGATTGACCTATCAAACATTCATCATTATGAATTTTCTAACATCTTAAATACTACGCGACATTCTAGATGAACATTTTCTAGCTTGGAACTTAATGGAGTCATCTGGATGATCAATCGAATTGAGTTCATCTATTTTCCTATATCAAACTTTCAACTTTCTGGTAGGCGGCACTTAACTAATTGTATGCGGCTTTTTAAGCCACATGACATTTAAATCTTAAAACATGACTCTTTACCATGCGGAGGCGGCGCTTTACTTTTTAGGTGGCCTTTTGAAGGCCTATGCGGCTTTTAAATCATCATACGCGGCTTTTAAAATATGGTGTTTTTAGGTGGTGCATTATCTATTTTGGGTTGCAATTTTAACCTAGCTCCTACGTGGCTAAGGATTTCACATACATGGCTTTTCACAGTGCGAATGCGGATTTTAACTAACCTACGTGGCATTTTACATATCCTACGTGATATTTTGCTAAACTTTTTCTACAAAGTAATTAAAACATGCAATAAATGCAATTTTAAGAGCAATAAATGCACTAAAAGAGTTTGAACTACTCATCGGAGGCCTGTAGTCAGGAGGTCTCTGATATCTGTGTGCTCACTCAAATCTGTGCTCTTGAATAGGGACCACCATTCCTATCAGTTGTCAGAGGCTCAGAGCAAAATCTCAATAGTAAAAAGTGAAAATGAATAGTAAATTTGGGTTTTTCAACCTATTTAAGCTATTTTAACCTATTTTATGAGATTTTTGACCCAGTCAAACCTAATCTGCATATTCTTCTCACTGGGGCATTTGTTTGACATCTTTTCACATCATTGTTTATCAGAAATGCTATCATCTTTGATCTATTTTTTACACTTTGTTCATCAAAATTTTTACCTACGATCAAGATGATTCCATTTCTAAGGGGGCATCATCATATCATCAAACTGGGATTCTACAACATAGCTTGTATCAAATCTGGGGCATTAAAATTTCAAAATTTATTAATCACAGTTTCATATCAGAGTTTCATATCGGAGTTTCATATCGACAGTTTCATATCAGGGTTTCATATCAGAGTTTCATATCAGGGTTTCATATCAGAGTTTCATATCAGAGTTTCATATCAAGATTTCATATCAGAGCATCATATCAGGATTTTCATATCAGGGTTTCATATCAAGAGTTTCATATCAGGATTTTCATATCAAGTTTTCATATCAGCTCATCAGTATTAGCTCAATGATCAGGACAATCAAGCTTTCTTTGAATCAATGTACTTCGCACATTACTTCAAAGAGGGGAATTTGTAGACACCTAAAATTTACCAGGTGTATCTCAAGCATTCCAAATTATAAATCTAAGCCAAATGCTTCATAATATCATCTCAATGTAAATCAAATGGACATTTATCAAATCAAAGGAAAAAAATTCAAATCAAATTAAAAGATCAAATAATCATGAAATCAAATAATTAAATTCAAGCCTAAAGGGATTAATCAAATTATCCAATTGATTTTTCAATTGTATAGTTCAAATAAAAAAGATCAAATCCAACCCAATCACCCTTCCATGGCTAATTAAATTAAATTATGGAGTTATTTAATTCCTAATTTATTTAAGACAACCAACCAACTTTCCCTCCATTTGCAAACACCTCAAAGCTTTTGACTTAACCAAGCTTTGATCATGATCAACTCACTCTACCTTTACCCTTGGGAAAATGCTATAAATACAAGCAATTTTCTTTGTGTTTGGAATCCAAGAATTCAAGAGCAAAATCAACCTTATTATAGGCATATTGAGGAGCATTTGAGAGCTTTTAAGAGAGTTTAGCATTTGCATTTCATTTATCATATCATGTTTAGGAGCATTTGCTATTTTCTCTTATGATCTTGGAGCATTTTTGAGCATTTTGAGCATTCTAGCTAGATTGGAGCATTTAATTTTCATACATATCTCATTCTAGAATTTTCCTTGAGAGAGATTAAGCTTGAGAGCTCTCTTAAAAAATCTTGGATAGAGAGCCATGAGATGATATAGATTGTTTAGTTTCAATACTTAGATTAACTTGTTTATCTTTCCATAGAATTGTTGCTTTCATTCTTAATTTCATGAAGGTGTATTTTCTTACACACATTATCACCAAATCTTACAACACCACCATCATAATTTTTTAAATTAATATATTTTTTAAAAAATATCTAATCATATGATTTGAACAACCACTATCTATGACCCATTCAGATTTCTTTTCAACACGAGATACTAAAGCTCTTTCTTCATGTATAGGTTCATCATCCTTAATTGCAATAAATCCAATCTCATCATAGTCAATATCATCATCATCAGAAACAACTTCACTAGCATAATAACATTCCATCCTTTGAATACTTAGATTTAGGCTTATGCTTTGGAACCCTTGTAGGACATCGAGATGCAAAATGACCTATCTTGTTGCATGAAAAACATTTCAAAGGTAACTTTCCTTCAAATTTACCCTTACCTCTCTTTTCTCTTCTAGCAATCAGGGCCACAACTTCATCTAGCTTTCATTCTTCTTTCTGTATATGTTCCCATTCATTAGCATATTCTCCAAGTTCTTCTCTTAAGTCACTACTGTTGGTGCTTGCAATTCTTGATAAGGTCTTTTTGTTTCTATGCATAGTCGCCTTGAATACTGACTCAACTTTAGGTAGAGAATCTCCCAGTTCTGCAACCTCAAAGGTAGTTAGTTTCCCAATCAACATCTCTCTATTGAAGTTCACTATCAAAGGTATAATATCTTCTATATCTTTTACTTTAGTTCTGTATACAAGTGTCAGGGATATGAGAATCTTCACAATCACTTCTGCCTCACTATAAGCACCTCCAGATTTCTTGATGTCAATAACAACTTCAGTAACTCTACGTGCATATGCTTTAATATTCTCATCATCTTTTATTTTCAATTTTTCCATTGTTGTCTTCCAGTTCTATAACTTTTCCTACTTTGTAAACTTATCTCCTTCATACAATGCTTCCAATCTTGTCCAAATTTCATGTATAGAATCTAAATCTTTTACCTCTATGAATTCACCTTCAGAAAGTGAAATTGATCAATGCTTCTCTTGCGACCATGTTACATGGAAATAACGTCTTTTCATCTTTAGTAGCTTTATCCAGTTCATCCTCAACTTTAATATGTTCTTTTCTTTTAGTAATCATCTAGTAGTCAATTCCCAAACATAGAAAATGTGTTCTCATCTTTTTCTTCCAACTGTCAAAGTATTTAGGATAAAATTTTGGACTATCCTTCCTATAGTAAGCCATCTTTAGGATCACCTCAAGCTGTTAATCTTTCTCTCTAAGGACCAATAACTTTGATACCAATTGTTAGGAATAACAGTTCACCAACACAACTGAGAGGGGGGGGGTGAATCAGTTGTGAGAAAGATTATTAAACATTAAACTTTATAAACCAAAACTTTAATCCAAATGATAACACAGTAAATGCCAACACAATCACACAATCCTTTTTTGTCGAGGAAACCCTGTTAAAGGTAAAACCTTGGTAGTAATCAACACCCACAAATAATGTACTGAGAGTATAGTATCCCTGTTAAAATATTTAGATATGTTAGGAGCTTATTAATGCATTACAATACATAGTCCCTGTTAAAAGATTTAGATATGTTAGGAGCTTATTAATGCATTACAATACATAGTCCCTGTTAAAAGATAGACCCTGTTAGGAGTCAATAAAAATAGTGGGCTCACTGCCCAGGCACACTTCCTAAAGAAGGTTAAATCCAACCTCAAGGACTTATAGTCTGAAAGATAAGTGTATATAAAAAATATACAATCCACTGAACTATCTGATAGAAACTGTCTTTGCTTGGTCAGTTCCAATGAAGTGCCATAATCATATTCTTTGCTCTACATCCAGCTAAGAATCAAGCTTGCAGATTTCACACTTCTCTGTCTCTATCAACCACCTTCTCTTCATATACACACACTCTTCTTCAAAAGAAAAGATCTCTGATATATACGCTATTACGATAATTGATTAGGTCGACCAATTAAGCTTTCCCAATATACAAATAATTATTTAACCCCTTTCTAAGATACACATGGTACCTATAAAAAGTAAACATTAATTACAATTTATCAGATATAATCCAAGATCTTTAATCCACACTCGCAATCCACAATGCATGATACATCTCTGAAGTCAGCGCCAAATAGGTCTCCTTTATAATAAACCACAAGTAGAATTTGGGCAAATAAATGACCAGGTGACTAAAACTTATAGTCACGTGACTAAAATTTTTAGTTAGATGACTAAAATTGATCATGTTCTACCAATTTTTTGCAATTCACAAATATAAATGACTAAATAAATGACCAATTTGGTCATCGGAAAAAATGAAAAGTTAAATGACTAAATAAATGACTAAATAATTAGTCACCCTTATAATAAAAATGACTAAATAAATGATTAATACTCCTTTACACATTAACATTTGATAATATCATATACTTATATTCTTAGAAGTTGCATTTCACCAATAATGTGTGTTCACCAATAGACTTTTTGTTTATAAAAGTCTTACTTTTAGCTAATATTTTACATTAATCAAAATCAATGAAAACAAAAAATACAAGGTCACAAACCCATAGTTACAACTCTTAATTGACTGATCAATGAAGATTAATAAAATTATTTTGCATCAAATTATATTTATTAAGTGAATGATAAAATACCAAATCACTTAATAAATATATTTCACATTTTAAAATTAACATGCAAAAATTATAATAAAAAATAAACCTTTAATTTTTTGTGGCAACCTAGGTTCACATTATAAAGTTAACATGCAAAAATTATAATAAAAATAAACCTTTAATTTTTGGCGGCAACGTAGGTAGGCATACAATGTCATTCATTCTTCTAATTTAAATGAAAGTTTTTTCTCTGCTCCGTGCCACCATGCTAATAGGGTTTTCTAGCTGTTATGTAGTTTTTTGATGGTTTCTTCTATGTAGATGGTGACTTCTAGTTGAGGTAGATTTGGTAAGCTCATGTTCTCTCATGTAAGAAAATAATGAAAAAGTCTTCTATGTCTTTTAATGCTCCAAGTTTGAGCACTGTGAGACTAAACCAAAAATGTATGTTATTGGAAGCCTTTTGTGATTGTGCCATTGTTTTTATTTGTAATTATTTGTGTTATTATTAAAATGATGTGTTCTTTTTCTAAGATTGAGATGGCCATTTTCCTTGTTTGAATACATCTAGATCTTGACTTGAATCCATTCTTCATGTCTGTGTTTTTTGTTGCCTCCTTTTGGGCTTGAAGTTCACTATCTCTAGCTCATTAGATCATTGTCTTTTTATATAAAGAATATCTTTGTCATATTACAGTCCCTCATTGCCCCTTTTGGTATCTAGAAATGTGTCACTATTTCACACTATTTTCCTACTACACCCCTAATCACTGCTTTGAGAAGCATATTTTTGTGCCCTGCATATGATCATTGCACAATCTTGATACATTGGAACACTGTTTTGACCTTCCATGTGACATTGTTGACACATTTTTTAAATTTATTTCATTAGATTAAAATATTTTACCATCATTCCACTTTAACTGATCCATCATTTGCTTAGTGTTCAAAATCTTACCAGGAAAGAATCTGCCCACAACTTTAGCAATCAGCGTGTAAGTTTTTTTATGTGTACTAGGGAGGTTGTGTTTGTGACTAATATCTTCCCAAGAACTCAATTTATTCTCAACCAGTATATCCTGAATGAGAGAAATCCCCTTACTCTACCATATTTTAGAAGAACAACATTGTGTTAAAGCCAATAGTTTGTCCTTTAGATAAATGCCCCACCAAATAGATCTATCAATGACAAAAAAATAGGGGTTTTTCCCAACAACATTTCTTGAACAAATTAGAGGTCTTAGTTGATACCATGCCTTCCAAATGGAATGGAATACCTTAGACCCATAGACCTTAACCTCAAAATCACCTAATATATTGTCAAATATAGGCACTTGCTTCCATTTTTTCCCCTTTTTTGATGGCTACCCTTTCAATATTATTTTTGTCTAATAACTTCTATGGCTCATTACCTTCCAAATCTCTGAGTATCCATTTGGCTTCTAAGGCAATACCTTGTGTCCTTAAGTCTCTTAGTCCAAGTTCCCCTAGGTTTTTAGGACAACACATACAAACCACACACATGGAAAGACACATAGACCAACCCAAACATGATGAGAGGCCTAGGTGGCACCCTCCGAACGTACGAGCAGAAGCGTCAGGGGCCACTTGTAGAGCCTCATAATTGACTACTTTATTATCCTAAATTTCTATTTCTTGTAAATTTTTGTTTTTACCATATGAAGTCTTTTGTTTCTAATTATTTATGCTCCATGAGAAGTTATTGTATTTATCTCCTCATTTTTTTCTCTAGTTTATCATGGATAACATAGATGATTATGTTTTATTGGTTGTGAATGTAACTATTGCTTTAGGGATCATGCCATAAATTTAGGCCTCTTAGAAATGGTTTAATCAGGTAGCTGAATTTTTATTAGAATTATCTTTAGATGTGTTTTTATCAATCTAATATATTTGTTTTAGTAATTTTTACAGAGCTAAGTGTAGATTTGATCAGTTTGGTTTATTATCTTCAATAATTTTTATAGAACCGATTCTAGATTCAGTTTTTAATAAAATTTCATTTGTCCAAATTATTATGTGCATTTTTTGGAACCTATCTGAATATTTGGATACTTTTGGTGATTGAATTCTTGTTTCAATTGTTTACAAGTGTTTCCCATCTCCACTTTACAAGTATTTTTAGAGAAGGAATTTGAAACTCTTCTATGCTGTGAGAATGACTTGTAGGAGGTATGTATAAAGTGGTTTAATTGATGTTACAAGTATCTCACATTCTCTATTAATGCTTGGTATTGATTTGTAAGATATTTTAGAAGGATGAAATGCTAGGGATCACATAAAATCTGATCAAAGTTATACTGCTTAATGCTCATTGAATGTGAGTATTTTGTATAATGTCTGTCAATTTTTTTTTCTTTTCTCAAGAAAGTCCACAAGGAATTTCTAGATTCAACAAGGTTAAATGATCAAGATATCCTGCTTAATCAATGTATTGATGGTATTTTAACATGCAGATCCTTCAATAATAGATTAATTTATATTATAGGATTATTAGATTAAAGTTTCCTTCTTTTGTTGGAGATATGAAGGTAAGAGATTTATCTATTTATCTTTTATAAATCAACTGCTGACAGAATTAATGTTTATTTTATGTTGCCAAGTTGACAAAAAAGTTGTCAACTTTCTCAACTTTTACGTCCTTTTATATTGTGATCAATCACATTCACAAGGTCCTTTTGCAATTTGACCGCAGTAAAAATATATTAGTGACTACGATTAGTGTAATTTACCTTGCTAGTATGGTTTAAGAATTTAGGACAATTACATCAAATTCTTTGGGAAAGATCTTTAGAACAAGAATGACACAACCAATTAACTATTGTCAAAGATCCTATTCCATAAACCCAAACATTTTCAACTCATACTTCTTATAAAAATCCTTGTATACCACCAACTAAATTTATGTCATATCCAAAGAATAATTTGATTTGATCCTAGATCAAGAGTAAGGATAAATAACACATACACAGATATACCATGCAATGAACTAGAAGATTCATAACACATAAGATGAACACAAAGGAGAGATATGAAAGTGGAATATTTGAATTAAGTATATAGAATCATATTCTTATATACATTTTCTCTCAAAGTACAAAACCACTTCAATAACCAAAATGCTACAAGATTTCCAAAGTACTTTTGTCAAATGACCACATGTTCTTGCAACTACTTCAAAATTTTTCTGAGTTCACCAAGTGGAGCCTTTCTTCTTTGTTCTTTATGCTCATGATCTTTTGTGCCCACTATCTATTTCATTTTTCTTGAACATTTCCATTAACTGAAACATGACGAGGCATTTCAATTTAATTATTCAATTATAGGATACTTGTCCCTCTAGGATTCAAATAGCTCATCACTGAGCCAAGGAAACAAACAATCTCATGATTATTACCCTCCCGCTCATCCCAACCCATCTTCAACTGACAAGCCTCCTTCTTCCAAAAATGAAAAAATATGCCCTAGCATTTTTAAGTACTTCTATAGTTTGGACAAACAAGATAGTATTTTCCAGGCTCAAAATGTTGTTCATCCTTATAGATAATTCCTCATTCATCTCATGCATCCACTTAGATTTATCTTTCAATTTACCATTTTTCTCAAAGATACTAGGACATATCTCATACTGAGCTCTAGAGTATTCATTTTTCAATACATTTGCTTTTGATTGGACTCTATTCCTTTTTATGTCAAACTCCACCATAGTTTTGACAAGTTTGCATGTGGTATTTATTTTGTCATCACTATTCTCCTCCTTCTTGGATGAATAATGGAAAAACCTCAGCTCTAGGAGCCTCCCAATCCATTTAGGCAACAAAAGGTCCAAGGTGTCCTTTTCTAACTCCAATGACCCTAGGATACTTTTTATCTTTTCCCCATTTGCATAAACCGATGCATGTTCTAATGTTTTGACAAACTGCATAATATCATTTATTACCCAATCCTCAATTTTTTTCTTATATGTGCCTTTTTCATCTTTCAAATATTTAGCTTCTTTCAATAATTGTTCTTTCATCTTTTGTAAACTCTCCCTTTCCTCTTCTAACTTTTTTCTTTTAGAGTTAAATTCCATTTCTGACATGGAACCAAGAGGGAAAGGGGATGGGGGGAGGGGGGTACTCTACAATAGGGATAGATGAGGTAGGTTGGGCTGAAGTTTGAGCAATCATCATCTGAGGTGATGACTAGATTTGTTTTGATTACGGTAACTGCAGGTTTTGAAGGGACCCCGAAACCCTTTAAAAAAACATAGAAAAGATAAGCATGATAAACCCAAAATGACAAATATCTATCACAAAAATAGATATAAAACCAAAAAGGGCTAAAACCCCAGATACAAAATAATAGTTTCAACCAAAAAAACAAAAGCTGATACCAAAAAAACTTCTAGCAAGACAAAACCAAAAAAACTTCCAACAGCCGATTCAGTCCAGTGCCTTAAATTTTTTTTAAGATTATACTATGGTTTTCCATATTCTAGATTTCCATCATCTGATTTTCCATATTCTGGATAGAATCTTGAAGATTAGTGATATCTTTGACTTGGGCCACTGTCTTCTTTCTAGTACTGGATCTCATTCTGGATCCTGGGCTTGAAGTCTAGAGTTCATGTTTCCCCTCTTCCTCCAAATTATCTCTGTCATTACTATTCCCTTCTAGAAGGGTGTGCAAATATTTCAAGTTATCGACAGAGGCTTTCATACCCGATTTGATGAGGGTAATCATCTTCCTCAGCATAATGTTGTTGTTGTTAATTTTCTCAGTTATTGGGTTAATCCTATTATCAATCATTTTGCTTATCTTATCATCTAGAGTAGTAGTGTTACCAGTTACCTTTTCAAAAATATCATTAACTTACTGATACATTTTAGCATCATTCCACATTTTGACAGTAAACTCCTCCAACAAGGTGTTTCTTTCTTCAAGGTCTTTGCACTTAGCTTGCAGTTCTTGAATGTCATCCTGCACCCATTTGTCAATATTATAACCATACATTTCTTTATTTCTCTTAGCTTGAAGAAAAGAAATATTGACTTCTCTTTTGACCTTAAAGTCCTGATCCCAAAGGTCTTCTTCCAAACTTCTCTACTTTTGATGTCTGTTTTCCTTCTCATCAACATTGTCCTTAGGGCTCTGAGAAGGAGTAGAATTGATTTCACAATCAATGTGCTCATTTTGGTCTTCCTTGTCGAGATCAACAAAGTTATTGTCATATTGGGCCTTTTCTAATTCTTCCAAATTATCAGTAGCAATATTCTCCTCTTCATTTTTAGTATTTTCCTTTTCAATTTCTCTTTCCTCAAATTATTCAAGAACCACATTAGCCCCGTTCTCCAAAGAGTTATCTTGATTTTCTTTGTTCATGTTATTAGTCTCCTCCCTTTCTTCCATAGAATTGTTCTGATCATTGTCAATGTACATTTCCATCATATTGTCAACTTGCTCAATTATCTCATCAGAGATAGTCTTATCCAGATCAATAGTAGGTTCAGTAGCCATTTCACCTTCCTTACCAGTAGGCTTAGTAATGGTAGGGTTAACCTTCTCAAAATAATCTCTATTTCTCTTCTCCCCAACTTTGATTTCCTAGTCCTCAAAAGAATCCTCCTCCTGGTCATCCTCAGTCCTCATACATTCCACATCATTTTAGATAGAGAGTGAGATATCAGCTTCCACTAGGCATTTCTAGATTTTTTATTTGAGGCTTTGCTAGTTTTCTTTCCAGACGACATCTCCGCATTTTTCCTTTTATCACTAGCTATCTATTTGGGGAGTTGCATAGAGATATGTTCTTTAGCATAGTCTACAATGAGAAGGATGAGCCCCTCATGTAGAACATGGGAAGCCCTAACTCTAAAATCCACTATGCTTTGGTTAAGCAAACTAAGTAGATAGAATGGGAAAGATACCCTAACTTTATGGCTGAAATGATTAACAAGCACAAAATGGTAAACATAGACTTTGGAGTACCTACCATCAAGTGTGAAATATTACATTATCACTCTGATAACATAGGCCCAGATGCATTTGATGTTGGACAAGTTCACATAGTCCAGATTGCCTTTGACAAGCATTGCCCACTCCTCATCAAACTTGGGAAAGGTTTTGTATCCTTTATTTCCCACTTTCTTGTCTTTGGAGAAATACATAACCTCCAAAAGGATCCCAGTAATCTCACCCAAAATTTCTAAGGTTAGGGTGAAATATTTACCCATAATTTTAACTTTTCCATTCTCCCACTCGGCAACAAAATCCTTCGTGATCTCCTTGTCATTACCATGCAAACATTTTAGATATCGATGCACTTTGCCCTTCCTTAACTATCTCCAAACGTTTTTCTCTTGCACCCATTTACACTCTACTGGTTCCTCTCTTTTTAAATCTCCACCCATTACTTCTTCCTCCTTATTGATGTTGGATTCTCTTAATTTCATCAACTCTTTTGTTGTTTCATTAATCTCCAAAATTATTAGACAAAAACTAGTTTTCTTCAAATAATTAGGATTATGAACTAACTCTCTCTTTATGACCTAGAAAGCATGTGAATGTAGAGGGTAGTAATTGCAATTACTCTTAACTTCTCACTTCAGCTTTGCTGTACTCCAAATCTGAGTCCCATCACGCGTTATGATCAATAGTATTAATAAAACCCTCCTTGTAATTAATTTTGTCATGATTAATTAACAGGTTTATTTCATCATTTATCTTTGCTGAGCCATGCCACTTGTGAGTGACATCACATCTAACCCAAGGTTAGCCAACCTATCTTCCACTTGGTTTGTTTTGTTGAAGCTATGGATCACATGAAAGGCGATAAATTTTGAGGCCACTTCATTAATTTTGTCAATGATTTTCTTGATAGTCCCTGCTGACTTACTGTTACCTTTAATGTTATTGTTAATATTATGGAAATCACCTTCCAACCAAATTTTTTTATATTCTAGCTCTTCTGCCAACAACATCACATTAAGAGAAACCATTGCTTTAGCTCTATGATTCGATTGTATTCCCAGGGGAGCTTCTATAGCCCCAACATAGGTACCCTTCTAATCTCTTATTATTCCACCTCCTCTAGCAATTCCTGGATTGCCTTTTGACGCCCCATCAAAGTTTACTTTAACCCAGTCAATAGGAGGAGAGGTCCAGATAGCAGTTGCTCTCATTTTTTTGATTTAGGATCAGGAATATTAAATTTCCAATCTCTAGTGTTCACTTCGGATATAATATTCTTAGCAACATTATTATTGCTTAAGGATAAGAAGTTTTCTTCCAACTCTCTATAGATGTGGTTGCCAAAAAATTTAGGGCTAGAATGTTCTGATTAAGTAAAAATAGGTTTTACAAGGACCTGAAACCTTTACAAAATAAAAGAGTTCAACAGGTTTTACAAGGACCTGAAACATAAAAAGAGTTAATACAAATATTCAACAAAGAGAAGCAACAGCTGTGATAAGGCACCCAAAAGGAAATGAAAAAACCAACCAACAGTCAAGAAATTTTTTCCCACAGATAATAAAAATAAAGACAAGGACAAAAAAAACCCAAAAATATAGCAAAAAGGAAAGCTACATGCCCTGTACTAGTTCCTGGGCCTCGATCAACATAACCTACATATTACTGACCAAATTCTTGAAATATTCTGATTCATTGTCCACCTTTGGACTAGTCTTATTAGTGCTTTCTCTTGTTTGGGTACTAGGGCCAGTAACTGTTGGAATTATGTTATATTTGTCATCAGTGAAAACACTTATTCGATTCTGAATGCTTACCGAGCTCATCACTCAGTCCACAACTTATACCGAGCATTCAATAATCACTTTGTAAATCTCAGCGGTTAAACAGTTCAAACCAAGTAGAACAGTAGTCACCGAGCATATGAACAGTTCAGCAGTGGTTACCGAGAAGAGCAACATGTACCGAGAAGACGGTAGTCACCAAGCTTCACCGTAACTACCGAGCCATCAGTTGAAGCCAACCGAGAAGTCAGTTACTACCGAGTCACCAGAGGTTACCGAGTGACACTATAGCTATCGAGTCACCAACGGCTACCGAGTTCCAAGCTACACTTCAGGACTAGTATGGACCGAGCTTCTACTCTTACCGAGAGCATGATGATGCCGAGTATTGTAGTGGATGCCGAGTATCAGAAGATCACCGA
>MU227678.1:1161553-1180987 GCA_018584345.1 Thuja plicata
TGCAGTAGATTAGATGAATGAATGGTTAAATATATACAAGTGCAGAAATGACTTAAAGTTTTAAGAGTTACTGATTCACCCCTCCCCTCTCAGTAACTTGGTTAGTCTTGATTATTTCCAACAGTAACCTCCTTCATATCTCTGCTGTCTTTCTCCTTGTTTTCTTAGTCAAGCTTGTCTATCAGGATCTGCGCATGGCCAGTATAAGCTTATAAACTCATCAAACATTTCTCCCCAATTTTCTTCACCATTCCCTCCAACCTTTCCACCTTGATTTTCAGGTTCTTAATCTGCATTGCACTATCATCCTCCTCTACCTTTTCTTTGATTTCCTTAATTTGTCTCTCCATATTCCCCACTTTATTAACAAAATCCACTTGGGCTTCTGAGTTATCTACAACATCTTTCATTTCTTCTAGACAAACAGACACAAGTTTTTCCCCAATTCCCATGCTATTTAAAATATTAATTTTAGCCCTCATAATTTCAACTTGTTTTTTCAGGTTAGTATTATCATCAATCAGATTGCTCACCATACCTGTAAAACCCATAATGCACTCTTTAGCATCCACTGGCTTTTGATACTCCCCCATAGCCACATTATCATGGTAACCGCAATCTTCGTGCCTAGACTCTTTTTGTGTTATGATTTCCTTATTATCCTTCACAATATCTTCCTCCTTTTTATTATCAGCCCTATGGCTTTTGTCCTCTTTCTTATTACCTGTTTTGTCCTCCCTATTTTTGCCTTTGTCCTTCTCCTCATGGTTCTCCTCTATTTTTTCAATCACATCTTCCTCGTCCGAAGTCAGATCAATTCTCCTCTTGCTAGAGTACTTGTTCTTTTGATTTCTCTTAGCTTTCTCCTTACCTTCCCCACATTTCCTTTTCTTTGAATTTTTATTCTCCTCCTTCCTCAGACTCATTCTCTGTTTCCATTTCTTCCTCCTGAATTTTCTTCTTAATCTGCTTTTTCCCTTTTTTCTTTTTACTCCCCTCCAACATATCATCACCAGTGTCCTTATCCATTTCAGATTCTTCAGAAAAGGGCTTCTTCTGGGATTTATTTACAGATGTGCCCTTTTTATTCATTTTAAGGGTTTTATAACCCTTCAAATCCTCTTCACTATCTTCAGTTTCTTCTTCATACATATTTTCATTCTCATCCCCCTCTGTATCTTCCTCATCCTTCAGAATCTTCTTCCCCAAAGGCCTTCCCATTTTTTTGGTTTTCAACACCTCGTAGATAAGCAACATTAGACCCTGGTGGGAAGCATGATCCCCCTTCAAAACTTTCTGCAAGCTAGTGATGGTGGCATCTAATGAGCTAAGAATATAATAGGGCAAAGTGAATTTCACCTCATGTCTAAAATGATTTAGTAACATAAAATGGTGACCATACGCTCTCATAAACCTACCACCAAGCGTGACATAACTGATAATCACATAAAGAACATACGTCTAGGGTCTAGATATGTGCTTCAGATTGTGGTAGGAGGAATCAACCATGACCAGTCTGGCCTTTTCTTTCTCAGTTTCTAAAAAAGTCTCCCATTCTTTATCAGAAATCACTCTATCTCTATAGAACTTAATACCATCCATGCCCATACTAGTAGCTTCTGCAATGATCTCCTCCGTAATCTCCATATACTGATCACCCACCAAAATTTTGCCCTCTTTCCAAGTTTTCATAAAGATCCTCATGATAGAAGGGTTACGGCCATCGAGTCTTTCTAGATACAGAGCCAACCCACCATCTTTCAAAATCTTCCAGACTCTTTGGTTTTTTCTCCACTTGTTACTGTTAACAGGCTCGACCCTTTTCTTATTTCCACCCATTTTTCCTTCTAGTTGAAGCTTTTTTTCTATGATGACTTATGGTAATGCCAAAATGAATAGCACACCTCTTTTTCTGTGAAGCCAAAAAGACCCAGAAAGCATGCCAAATCCAACTCGCAATCACCATTGGGTACTTACACCTCCATAGGTAATAAAGACACATCACCTCCACATAAATGAACATAATGATACTTACCATTTATGATTACTTTTTTGACGACTCCTAAACTGATCACTATTAAGAAATAATTTGGCTTGAATAAGCACATCATTTCCATCATTCCGCTGCAGCACCATGTCACTCTTACAAGCTATGTTGGCCACCCAATCAGTCGCACCATTTGTCTCCCATAATTTATGTGTGATAACACAATTCTTGAAGGATCGAATAATATCTTTAGCTTTTTGAATAGTATTATAGATAGTCCATGAAGCGGGAGTATCATTATTCAAACATTTAATAATGTTGAGAGAATCTCCCTCTAACCACACTTTAGAACAACCTATCTCTTTAGCTAAAATAAGACCCTGAAGAGAAGCACATGCTTCAGCTTGATGGTTCGTTTGATTACCAATGGGGATTGTTTTCATTCCTTTACAGACTCCATTTTCATCTCTAATGACAATGCCACACCCTGCAACCCCTAGATTTCCCTTAGAGGCACCATCAAAGTTTATTTTCTACCAGCCCTTAAGGGGGAAATCCCATCTAGCATCCTCTCACTTAGCTTTGTTATCCTATTTCTTGAAGTTCCCTTTGATTTTCCAATTGTTGAAAAAAAGGATATCATTCTCATGTAAGGGTTCTATAACTTTGCCCTGTAGCAATAAATTTTATTTAATGGCTCTCTTAATGTTTCTCCCTGAAGATTCTGTTATTTCTTTCTTTCCATATCCGCTAGCAGAAATTGTGAGGAATTAAAACCCAGAAATATTTTGCAATTAGGTTATCGCAAGGACTACTCCATTGTTTGAAAAAATCCTGCCCTAGGAGACGAAAAAACCAACACAGATACCATTTCCTAAAAATGACTTCTAAAACCTTTTGGGTGAAGGAGCAGTGTAACATTATGTGATCACAAGTTTCAGCTTGTTCCAAACAAAGAACACATCTATTAGCAAGATAAAAACCTGTTTTAAAAATATTATCAAGGGTGAGAGGTTTATTCTGAATTAAGAGCCAATAAAAGAAGTTGATTTAAGGAGTGAGATGTTTGTACCAGACATAAGAGCATAGAGGTCTCTCCTCCCTCACATTGAAGAGACTATAAGTGGATGCAACATGATACATACCATCAGGTCTTGGATCCCAAAAAATAATATCCTGGACATTATATTTGATAATCCTGGTTTGTAGCTCATGCTGGAGGGAGATAAATCAGCTATCTATTTCACCAAGATTCCTTCATTTATTTTCTTGCTAGTAATCTTTAGCCTTAATCCCAATTATTTCTTTGCACCTGTCAATAGCCTATTTCCACTCTTGGTTATTAGATAGAGGCTCCTTGTAGATCCAATTATATTCCCAGAAGTTGATTCTCCTTCCATCCCCCAGCTTCCATCACTTTCCTTTGATGATGAGATCTTTGGCCGAGCTTATGCTATTCCACATGTTAGAGACTTTAATGTTAATATCATTATTTATATAATCCTCTAGAGTATTAGAGTTAAAGAAGTATTTATTTTTTTATAATCCCATTCCATTATTTTTGGTCTCCATAAATTCTCCATAGTTGTTTAGCCAAGAGGGCCTTATTGACATTTTTGATTGATCTTAGACCAAGACCTCCCACATTTTTTGGCTTACAAACATTTTCCCATGCCACTAGGCTGAGCCTTTCCTTTTCTTCCACTCCTGACCATAGGAACCTTTTATGGATTTTCTCAATCACCATTGCAAATTTATGAGGTATCTTAAATAGAGTCAAAGCATAAGCATGGAGATTATGGAGTGTGAATTTCAGAAGTTGGAGCTTCCCTGAATTACTTAAAAGCACCCCTTTCCAACCAACAAGATTGTTATTGTATTTGTTAATAATAGATTCCCAGAAGCTGTCAGGAGGTTTAGAGCATAAAGGTAAAACTAATTAAGAAGAGGGGAAAATTCTAATATTGCAACCTAAGGTTTTGGACATCTTATTCTATCTCTCCAAAGGGGTATTGATAAAAAAAATAGAACTCTTAAACTAGTTGATAAGTTGGCCGGTAGTTGCAGTGTAGACAAAGAGGGATTTCTTCAAATTTCTAGCTTCTTTGATTGTTGCCTCCCCCATTATGAGAGTGTCATCCACAGATTTGTCATGGGAGAAAGTGGTTCTAGCAGAAGAAGGATGGATGCTAGTGATACATACATCTCCTATCAATTTATTAATATACCTTCGTAAGCATTCAACAAGAATAGAAAACAGAATTGGATAGATAGGATCACCTTGTCTCAATCCTCTAGAAGGTCTAAAGAAGTGAGAAGAGCCTCCATTAACAATAATCGAGGATGAAATAGTCAAGATCAATTGGATTATAAGTTTGATAACCCCTTTATCAAAGCCAAAAGAGATAATATATTTTTGTAAGAATTGCCAATCAACTCTATTACAAGCCTTTGATAAATCCAGTTTCATCATAAATCCTTGTTTTTTAGTAGCTTCCAGAGAATGAAATTTTTCATGAGAAACAATAATGGAATCCAAAATTTGTCTTCCAAGGAGAAAGTCATTCTGATGGGGGGATACGATTTTTGGAAGAATTGATAGAAATCTATAGGTGATAACCTTAGAAATAATCTTGTGCAAGGAGTTATAGAGGCTAATCGATCTAAAAGCATCAACCAAGTTGGCTCCAGGATTTTTAGGGATCAAGACCAAAAAGGTAGCATTAAGTTCCCTAAGGAGGATTTTAGTACCAAAGAACTCCTTTACTAATGCATGCACATCTTTACCTAGGATATCCCAAAAATATTGGAAGAATAACATAGGAAAACCGTTAGGACCAAGGGATTTCTCCCCTTCAAAGGAGAAAACCGCACTCTTAATATCCTTGTCAGAGGGAACTGATTGAAGAAATTTGTTTGTAGTAGCATCGAATAGCTGGGGGATAGTTGATAGAATTTATTCTTGGTCAGACCAATTCAAGTTGACATCCTTAGATAAAAGCTGAGAAAAATAGTTGTGTATCTTAGTTCTGATGTCTTCTTCTTTCCTGATAGTCTTATAATTAAATATCAGACTAGATATCCTATTGATTGCTTTATGTTTTATAGCAGTCATATGAAAGAATCTTGTGTTTTTATCCCTAGCCTTGAGCCAAAGTGCTGTGGATCTTTGTCTCCAGAAGGATTCCTCCTTAGATATTATGTTATGGCAGTCTGCCAGCAGTAAGTTTTCCGTGGCTTTGCTTTCCTCTGAGAGGCCTTCATTCTAGATTTTTTCTTGGATTTCCTTTATATCTTCCTGCATTCTACCTTTCTTTTGGAAAATATCCCCAAACCCCTCCTTATTCCATGTTTTGAGTTTCTTTTTAATAGTGATAAATTTTTTAGCAATTCTATACATAGCTCCCCCCTCTAAGGTATAGTCCCACCAGTTTTCTATCCTTTCTTTCAAGTTTGGGTGGGTCATCCACATTTTTCAAACCGAAA
Source organism: Thuja plicata (assembly GCA_018584345.1). Taxonomy (NCBI): domain Eukaryota; kingdom Viridiplantae; phylum Streptophyta; class Pinopsida; order Cupressales; family Cupressaceae; genus Thuja; species Thuja plicata. The sequence continues at coordinate 1,167,027 of MU227678.1, forward strand.
AGGTATGTTCTTTTTACCATTGATCAAGTTAGCATCTAAAGATATAGGAAAATGATCAAAGCCAATTCTCAACAGAGAATAAAGGGAGAAGGAATACCTAGATATCCAATCATGAGATAACAATGATCTATCCAATTTGACCTGGATGAGGTCATTCCCTGTTCTTCTATTAGACCAAGTATAGTCAATTCCTTCTAGTTCCATATCTAAAAAGAATTCATCATTGATATAGTCCATCAGATCAGTTTGTCTATCCATCTAGGAATGGATGCAACCCTTTTTCTCATCATTTTTAAGGGAAGTATTGAAGTCTCCCATAATCATCCAACTTTCTTCTTGGAATTGCTTACAGTCCATGGATCTCTCTCAGACTTTTCCAATACTTCAATCTGCCTTTTCTGGTATTGGGGGAATAAATATTGATAAGATTCTAGGTTAAGTTATCCTTTATGTAGTTATCCCTAACCAGTAATATATTCTTCTCACTTTTAAAGAGAGTGCAATTGATATTCTGTTTATTCTAGAAAATGACAATACCACCCAAGGCTCCATCAGAGTCTCCTCCTATACTACCACCACTCTTAAACATATGATTTTTTTCCACTTTATCTTTGAGAATTTTGGTTTCTTGGATAAGTAAAATGTATGGTTTACTATCTCTAACTAGATTCCTTAGGAAATATTGTTTATGGGGACTGTTTAGTCCTCTAATGTTCCAAGATATTACTTTTATTTATAGAGTTGGAGAGCATATCTCAGGGATGGTACGCTATTGACCATTTTCTATATTCTATTTAGCTTCTTGCTCACGTTTCTTTTTGATAGATTGTCTTCCTCTATTATTTTTGGGAGTTCCCACATCTGCCTTTTGTTGCCTTCTTTCCTGAACCCCACCTTATGGTTGGTTATCTTGTTTCTTTTCTGATCCATTAGAGTTTCTTTGGTTATGTCCCCCTTTTTTATGGAACCTTTAGAGGATTTTTTTTCCCATTTATTTTAGTCCTGTTAGTAATAACTGAGGAGGGGGGGTGAATCAGTGGCCTCAAAAATTTATCATTTTAAACTTCAATCCACAAATTAACACTCCTTAGATTATTAAGTCCCTACAAGATGTATGTCTTTGAAATAATTGAAACAAATGACTGTCTGTCGGTTTACCTTGTCTGTCCTTCTTCTCCTTGATAATCGATAAGCAGTAAAAATTATTTACCGATGCTTAGTAAATATGCAAAGTATACTAGTCAAATAAAAAATGCATGTGTGAAATGTAAAACAGTAAAGTAATAAACCATACACACATAACACAAGGATTTTAACGTGGAAACCCTGTTAAGGGAAAAACCACTGGGACCGGTACCCCAAATTTTCACTCTTCTGAAGTGAGCCCTGTTAGGAGCCAACCCTGTTAAAGGTTACAAACACACTATTAAGTGCGACCTTGTTAGAGGATTTTTATACATAGATTGTTACTAAGTATCTGGCATCTACGCTACCATCCTTGAATCAGTCTGATGACTGTCAATAGGCTTTATGCTAATCTTACTACCATCCTTGAATCAGCCTCCTTCTTAGACTGTTAATAGGCTTTAGGTAAGACCAATGCTACTATCATGAGTCAACATTCTGGTAATCTATTAGGATATACCTCAATTACAAAAGACTGTTAAGTCCTGCTTTGTTAAGAGAATTAATGCTTCAGTGGTTAAACTGAAACACAATGAACTGTTTCTAATGCAACTTTGAATTTTAGATATTCAGATCTATTTATGTACAATACCTTTTTGATCAATGTATCAATTCTATTCCTTTGTTCTTCATTCTTTCTGCTCTGTGATGCTGTTCTTCACTGTGTGTCGGTGTCTGCAAAATTCTTTAGCTCTTCCTTAGCTTGATTGATTAGGACTGTATGAAGTTTAACCTTCATCAGTTTCTCTTCAACATCTTCTATCAATTCACTCCCTCGTGTATCTGAGTACTTACAAAAATGAATTATGCTTGTCTCTTATATAGACATGATATTCCTTAATTCTTGGTTCTTGATTCTTGATTCTTGGTGAGAAAAACAATCTAGCCAAATTGATTTACGACTTTAACTCCTAATTTATCTCATAGTTATCTTCTTGCCAGCTGTATAAATCATCTTTAAATCACTTACTTAACTATGGTAAAATAAAACAACCAGTTAAGTCTATCCTTAAGCTTTGCCAGGTAGATATTTTGTCATTTTTTGATCTCTCTGTTCTGTCGGTCAATTCTGCAGTTCATCGCCGGTGACAGCTGCCAGTTCTGTCGGTACAACTTCAATTAGCTTCAGGATCTCCATCCATTGGGCATCATTGGATCTTTCTCATCGAGCAACACTTTTTTTAGCTCGTCTGGCATCCTGTGATTCTACTTTGTCAGGCAACACTGTCTTCTGATCGTCGGGTATCACTGTGACTTTATCTCTATCTTTATCGATGGTGTGCACTCTGCTGTGTAGTCTGTCACTTGGTGAATACTTGACTTTTATGCATTTCTGAAAGCATAACCTCTATTCCATTGATTCTCTGAAGTCTTTGTCATTGTGTATATGACCATATAGATGATATCAAGTTGACATCAATGACAATACAAACCATTAACTGATTTAATGTCTTGCATCATCTTCAAATTAACATTGTTAAACATTCAATCAGTTACATGTCTTCAATTCCATGGTTCTTCTTGGCTTTCCCCTGATATCATATATCTTTCCAATATTTATTCACTCCATAGATCCTCCAGAGGGGATATGACTATCATCACTCACTCCAGAGTTTCTCCCATTCAACACATGATCCCCTCAATTTAATCCTAAAGGAATAAAGGGATTCTCCAGCTTAAGTAGTGGGTTATCCACAATATTGTCCATAATCTCACTATTGTCCTTTCTCAATATTTTTGGCATAGAATCATTTTGTTCCTTGGCTTTATCCTGGACTAGGTTTTGATGGGTTGGAGGACTGAAATTTTTCTCTATCTCTGTTGTTTCCTTTTTAGTTGGGACCTCTAGATCATTACTTGCCTTAGCTGACTCTTTATAATCATTATCACGCTTGTTCTTAGTGAGGATGTTGAAATCCTTACTATTCTCTTTTAGATTCTCATTATTTTCCTCTCCCTCCTTATTTTCAGCTTGATGACTTATTCCATGGTTGACAATCGAACTAGATTTATCCTTCCATTCTTTCCTTGTCTCATGCTTTTTTCCTTGGCCTCCTTTCTCATTCTGTTGTTTTGATAGGCATTATTTTTCCCAGTGTCCCACTTTTTTACAAGAGAAACAAGCAAATGGGACAGATTCATATTCAACAGATTGGATATGCTTTCCCAACTTTTAATTGATTGAAATAACCTCAGTCAGGTCTATCTTTTGGTGTATATTAACACAGATTCTAGCATACACCAATCTGGACTTTGTTACTGTCATAGGGTCTATGGAGAGAAGTTTTCCAAAATAACCCACCAGGCTTATAAAGACATCCTCATGCTAGTAATCCATAGGAAGGCTTGAAAAATGAACCCAAATAGGGGATATTTTGAATAGGTCTACGTTCAAATCCAGGTTAGTCACCCATTTTTGAAGAGCCAATGATGATTTTCCAAACATCTAGGGGCCTCCATAAAGCACTTTTGAAAGAAATTCCATGCTTGAAAAGACAAAAGAGAAGAAAAATTTCAACATCACCACAATATCTACTTGCCTCTTGAGTTTCCATTTTATAGAGATAAATAATCTGACCAAGTCAATATTAGGTCTAGTCCCAGTAAATTTTCCTACTAGCGTAAGAGCCATATTGGATACTGTATGGTCTACAAGGGGATCATGGATAGAAATTACAAACACAACCTTCCCAGGCTTAGGAATATTATTAATACAGGGGAAAGAAGATTTAACCATTGGTTTAACCCCAAATAAGGATGACCAGCTAACTTTTTATAGAACCCCATTAGAAATATTTCCACTACTACCAGCAAAGGAAGTCTTACCATTTGTAGTCATTTTTTCTAGACCACCATCTCAGGAATGAGAAATATCTAGGTCCTTGACCTCATCTGGATCCTTAGTGGAGCCCTCACCTAAGTCCCTCCCACTTTTTGCTGATCACCTGCCACATAAGACATAGGATTCCTTCCAGCTTTTCCATTCCTGCCCATGCATGAATTCAAATTCCCTCCTGCTTGTCCTCCTCCTCCTCCTCCCACTCTCTTGCTTCCACACATTGTTTTAATGTATTTCTCCTCTTGATGTCTAGATTTTTTGTTGGCCCCTTAGGTGTGCAATAACCTTGTCCTTTTCTAGGGATTCTTTCTTCACCTCATTGTAAGCTTGAAACAATATCTCCAACTTTGTCTTGAATTCTTCCTTCTCCTTAGCCTCCTTTTCTAAGACCTAATCGTTCAACTTGGAAACCTCGAGTACTAAGCTAGATGATTCTACTTGTGAGGTATCTCCTACCCTTATTATCACTAGGCTACTTGAGAAATCATTTAGGACATCTTCATTTCCTCTCTTCTCTAGTTCCCACATGAGTAATGCAACATGATCCTCGCTAAACATAACACCCTTGCTACCTTGTTGGGTTGTTCCTAGGATGTCACTTGCAGATTTGGATCCTTTTCTCACATCATCAAACACTACTACATATTCTATGTCCCACTCAGGGAGAAGAAGGACTACAATTTTTTTGACTAAGTCTCTTCCTTCTTCTCCTACTTTACTTCAGCCTTAATATCATTCAAATACTTATCAAGTTGTTCTCCATGCCTCTTTTGACATGTATCCTTGAACCTATCAATATTTTTTCTCCATAAGAATTGCATGAATGATCTGGCCTTGATAAAGTTGTCATTTGATAGAAATTCATTGGTTGCTTGCTTTGTAATTGGATTCAATTCCTTTCCAGCAAACTCTACAACTGTGAGGTCTAATGTTATTTCTTTAGGGGCCTCAGGCATTCCCTCTTGAATTTCCTCATGTGTGATGCAAATCCTCCTTGTTTTGGCCATATGTAGAAATTTATCTACTACTCCTTGTTCATCAATGTTTAGAGGGGACTGAGATGGTGAGGAGACATTTTCAATATGTTGTACTTCTTCCTTTGTTCTGAGCCTTTTTGGGGAAGGCTATGATTCAAGGTCAATAACCATTGGCCTTTTTCCTTTAGATGTAGAAGCTTCTTCCCGAGTCTTTTAACTTTGTTGATATGTGACCCCTTTGGGAAAAACGACATTATACCATGCCTTTTGGTGAGAGAAATAATCACCTGGTGGAACTATTTTGGAAAAATCCGGTCTGCTCAATATAGCCTTGGCTTTCTTAGGATCAGACTTTAAAAACTTATCCCTCTTCTCATTTGTAACCTAAATTATTTCCTCAAAAAGTGTCATCAAAGAATCTATGTTCTTCTCCATAGGCTAAAATTATTTTAAAGGATCACAAGTCCTCTCAAAACAATGCACTAAGTCTAAGGTCTTGTTAAACACCAACCACTTCTCCTTTATGATTTCCTATTCTTGCAAACTGAAAAAAATTCCTAATGATATCTTGAAGAAATTGGAACTGATGATCCAATGCCAAACATTTGGTTCTTTCTCTAAACATGTCCTTGATGAATCCCCCAGGATCAACAAATCTTGAGATTGTAGTATCTAAATGGTAAGGTTCCAAGAATTTACCCAAATGAATCCAACCACGCTTGGTGATAAAAAATTGATGTGCAATAGTGATGCTTGAGAAAATAGAACCTCTACTCCTTCTTATCAATGCAACTTCCTGTAAGCTTCCAATCTTCCTGAGAATCTCTGTAATGCCTATCTTAAGAGGCACTTGGTATGGTAGGATGTATGGGGTATCTCTAAAACCATATACTCTGAACACAGTTGAGACTGGATATAGAATGATGTCTCCCCAATTATGAAATATGTTGATATCCTTGGCATATTGTAATGGTCTTAAAACCAAAAGTAACTCCTTTGGGATTCTAGGATTTTCAATAAACAATAGAGCCCTGAGCTTAGATGCAAATCATCTATAAAAAATGACATAACTTGCCTCCATATCCCAAGATAATAATGGGCTTCAAAACTACACTGGAATTACTTCTTCATCTTTAATCCTCATCAGATTCATTTCCTTTCCAAAATAATGTGCATGTTTGTAAATAAACATGTGCATTAACAAAGAGTACCAGCCAAAAGGTCTGTCAACCTTTGAATTCTAGATACCAATTAGACAATTATGGATCAATTCAGCTAAGTGAGATGAAAAATAAAAGATGATAGGAAGGTGACGATGGATGATCTAAACCATCATAAACATGTAATGGATGGGCATGGTTGTCTCCACATCTTCCCCAAATATTTGGTCAAGGCATAATACACAACTTTTTCCCTTAAATTGAAATACTCTAGCTTAAGTAGTTTTTGTGTATTCGGACCTACGATAATGAGATTTAAAACTTTCAAAAAGAATTACCTTAAAGACCCATCCTTGAACTAATACCTTTCAGCTGCATATAGGTGTCAAAATTAATTTCTCAAGTTGAACAGAAGGGTCATTTAACTAAAATACCTGTCTAATCTCATCAGTAGAAATGCTTAACAAGGGATCTATGTTTACATCCCTCACAACCCTATTCATTGGGTCATAGTTCTTTGGCACTTGAAGTAATAGATCATCATCCATAAAAATGTTTGGGACTACCAAATTTCCCACATCAAATTGCTAGATGTTCTATCTAGGGAATATGCACTCCTCTGCCCAAATCCTACTCTGAATAGTCCTAAAGTAGTTACATCAATGTTAGCATCCATGAACCAGTTCCCCTTATCATATAGACCTTCCCCTATTCTTAAATGGGGGTTCTTTGGAGTCAAATACCTAGCCTGAGTAGGGTTATTCATTGATTTATCCAACTCTTGTAGAAAATCATCATATACATTTCTTTCATGGTATCCCACCTTCCATTTCAACTCCCTACATGGTGCCATTTCCAAATTTGAAAATATACTTAAAAAATAGGAGAAAAAGAATAGAAAAAACCCTATAACCTCACAGATTCTAACCCGAAACCTTCTGGTATCCCAATTTATGAGCTGTAATTGAAATTAATCAGAAACTTACCCATTCTGCAAATGCTTAGAACAAACAGAATCACTGACTTTCTGGCTCTACTCCAAAATCCCTTAGCAAGTTGTGGTGTATAAGAAAATGAAATGGGACTTTACAGCATAATCATCTCAAAAATTTGCATTCAATTTCTGAATAGATGGCCGCTCATTTTGCAATTAATCTCCACTTTGAAAATTGCGGCTCAATGACTCAAAGATCTTACTTTTGGCAGGAAAGCTACCATTAAAACATGATCGTTGATGTATAACTTTGATTGATGATCATGTGGATCTCAACAAACTCATAAGAGGATCGACCGGGAAACACATGTCATTTAGTCACAATGTCATGAAGAAAAAAGCACATGTCTTTTCCTTTAGCAACACCATAACAATCATCTGATCAAGATCTTCAAGAAGACACTTCAGAAAGCTAGGCCCATGACAAGTGCCATGTGTCATTTAGTCATGGTGTCACAATAGATAAATAGGTAGCACCTTTCCCTAGTGGCACCATGAAAACCATTAGATATTACAAGATCTAATGGATTCCCATTATTTACTAGTTCCACTTTGGCCACATCGCATGAGGACATGTGTCATTCAGTCGCGGTGTCACAATAGATGATCAAAGAATCTTAAAGCTTGGCGACACTACGAAAACTATCCGATCTCAAAAGAATATTGGCGAGGTTCACAACGAGCATAGATTTAGGAGATGTGGGCCCCTCGACTTGAAGACAAATGTCACTTGGTCACAGTGTTAGGATGGATGTGATGAAGATCTTGTTTCTTCATGACACCACAACAACCGTTAGATATTATAAGATCTGATGACTTTCCATTGTTTACTGGTCCCACTTTGGCCACATCACAGGAGGACATGTATCATTCAATCGTGGTGTTGCACTGAATGATCAAAGAATCTTAAATCTTGGTGACACAGCAACAACCATCTGATCTCAAAATAATCTTGGCGGTGTTCATAATGAGCATGGATTTAGGAGATGTGGCCCCCTCGGCTTGAAGACAAATGTCACATGGTCACAGTGTTGCGATGGATGAAATGAAGATCTTGTTTCTTCATGACACCACAAAAATTGTTGGATCTTGATGTTTAGCCACCAACCTTTATTTAGTAAACACTTACAAACATTAGGACTTAGGAAAAATAATATACGAAGCCTGCTAGGATGATAACATTAAAACATAAAGGGTCCATTTCGTAACAACAACGCATGTGGCCAAAGGAAACTTAAGTGACCAAAAAGGTAATGAAAGAATATAAGATGAACATGGCTTAGGTTATTTCCAACCAATGAAGACTTTACAAATAATAACTAGGGTTTAGGTTATTTTGAATCATCTGAGTTTGAAATACAATGTGTATCAATGAATAGAAGGAAAAGGGACACCTAGTCAAGGTTGATTTGTGGCTATCTTAGATAGTAACTATTTAAATTGCACAGTTTGATAGTACAGTAAATTAGGGTTGTGTGAATGACTAGTCTGAATGACATTATATACATTCCTTTCTTCTTAATTAAAATGTTTAAATCCAAATCTGACTAGCAATCCTTTCTCTTTATGGCCATAATTAGATTCATAAGTTTTTAATACACCCTCATCATATATAGTTGTTGACATTTGTTATTCTCATGGATAGGTATTGAAGAAATTGCATGGGTGATAAATCTTGTTTGGATAGGACTTGGAGACTTTTTAAAAGGTGTGCAAGGAATTTAGAGTTTGCTACAATGAATTTGAAGTTAGCGAGGCTCTCTGCACAAAATTTAGAGGTAATTCGAAACCTGAAACATAGGCATATTCCATTCTCACTAGGTAAACTTCAGATGAATGTAAGATAGATGTTATAACAATGAATAATTATACCCTCTTCTTTTTGTTATTGTCACCACTAAAAGTGACTACTTTCAGCAATGTTTAGGCATCTCTGTTTTCAGATTTATGTTTTTTTAAAAAAATTTAGAAACTAAATTAATTGGAGTGCACAATATTACAGATGGATCAATGTCATAGGTTGAATATAGATAAACGTCATGCATATGATGAGAGATTAGCTGATGAGGGGGATATTAAAAAAAATATCCATTTCCATGTAAAAATTGTCTTGGTGGGAAGGTGAAAAAAAGATATGGGCATAGTGGTATAAGCCCTCAGGATTACAATTATTATGAAGATATGATAGAATTACAAATTGTGAGAGATGAAGAGGAAAAAAACATAGATGAAGAGACAAAAATGTTTGACAAAGGGTTTGAAGTTGATAGAATGTTGAATGAGGGTATAAATGATCATTGGGCCAAGTCAATGGAGGATGTTTTAAAGCCCGTGTATGATAATTGTAAGTTAAGTCATTTGACAACAATCCTTTAAATTCTTAACTTACAAGTGGTTCAACATGGTTGGACAAATGAGAGTGTAGATCAGTTATTGGGATTATTAAGTTCATTGTTACCAACTGACTCCACATTGCCAACAAAACAAAGTCAATGTAAAAATCAAATCAGTAAGCTCGGCTTGGGGTATGAAAATATCCACACATGTATGAATGGTTGTGTATTATTTCATAAAAATATTGCAAATGAGAGTGAATGTCAAAAATGTCATGAAGTGAGGTATATATAAGGGTTGAAATTAGTTGTTGTTCCTAGAAAGGTTCTTTGCCGCTTTCCACTAATCCCATGATTACTCTGAATGTATGAGTGTAGAGACATTTGTGAACTTATTGTGCAGGAACACACCTAACTCAAAACCCTAGCTCTTTATTTCTAGCATGTACTAACTCTAGCTAAGTCAGGAGAGTTTGTGTGGACCTTAGAAGGTCATTTGTTTTTCTCTAAGATGGATATGACTAGATCAATCCATGTCTAGATAGGTTGCTTAGTTGGTTTCTTTTGTTGTGTGTGTGAGGTATTTGTAAGCCTCTGGAAATCCAACCAAGGCATCAAGAAATTTTGATAAGATGCTTAGCAACTCTGCAGCTCGGCCAAAACTAGTGCCTAGCAGCTCAGCCAACACTGGTGCCTAGAAGCTTGGCCAACACTGGTGCCTAGCAGCTTGACCAACACTAGAGCTAGGTTTACATTACCATTTCTCAGCAAATCATAACAACCCATGAAAAGTAGATCTTGTCTTTTATGGACAGTATGGTCAGTTATAATGAGATGCTTGTGAATATGTGGGTAGTTAGGGTTATTTCCAATGAGAGGATGGTTATTAATAACATCCCAAACCTTCATTTTAGGGATCGAGAGAGTAGAGATTGAAGAAGAGGAGAAGCTACAGGAAAGTTAGAGATTTTCATATTATTGTACTATTTTGTTTTGTTTCGAGTAATGGGAAGTTGAAGACTGTGTGTTTAGTGGATATCAAGTTTCTTTGTGGTTCCTTTTGCATGCAAGCAGATTAGTTACTTTATTTTCTATTTTGCAAGTAATTATTTCTTCACCTGTTCTGGGTTGTAAACAGTAATGGCCCCTCGAGATTCCTGAATCTATGGTGAGAATCATGTGTTGGAATGGAACTCGAGAGGAGACCTTGTACATAGTTTCCTTTTTGTTTTCTGTAGGAGAAGAAAAAAAAAAGGGTCTGGAGATCTTACCCTAGGCGATCTTGGTAATAGTCTGACTAGGGAAGAGAATGAAAGAAATGTTTAGAAAACATTGAATAAGTGAGTAGAATGAATTTATTTGTGTAGGTTCAACAAGAAGAAGATGAAAAGAATTTTGATGGGGACCGAGTCTTGAAGAGGAGGTAAAGTTGAGAGTGAATTACCTCAGTTTAGGGTTGTGAACACCCTAAGAGATCTAGGAGAAAGATCTAAGAATAGAGCCAAGCTGGTTTTGTAACAGTAACAAGACTCCAACATCCTGCATTAGATTGGTATCAAAGCCCTAAAATATTTAGGTGTGTGTTGTTTGGATGTTATATGCAGGAATGTCTGTCGACTCATCCAAGATGGTGACCAATGTAGAACTCACAAAAGACGTGGAAGAGCAAAGAGAGGAGAATAGACTCTTGAAGGATCAGTTAGCCAAAATGGTGAATAAGTTGGAAGAAGTGCAGCTTAGGACTGCAACAGTCACCAAATGGATGTGAGAAGATGATGGAAAGGGTAAAGCAGTGGCCAAAGAAGACATTATACTAGAGCCAGACCCTGTGCTTCAAGAAGAGCCATTCTTGAAAGCATTGAAGGCAATGAGTGGTAACTCCTTAGAAGATGTGCCTCTATTTAGTGGCAAGATGGAACTAGAGTTAATCATGGAATGGATAAAAGGTCTTGAAAATCACTTTGACTGTGATAATGTGACCGAAGCTCAGAAAGTAAGAATAGTCAAAACAAGGTTGAGAGGAACTACTCTCACCTGGTGGAAGTTTGTCCAAGTGAGAGGAATAAAGAAGGAAAGAACCCCATAACTAGTTGGAAAGGTATGGTGGCCAAGATGAAGGAAAATTACCTTCCTAATGATTATGAAGTGCAGTTGCACAAAAAGAGACAAAATATAAGACAAAAAGATTTAGAAGTCAGTTCCAACATAGAAGAGTTTCACAAGCTATGCTTAAGGTCGCATGTGATGGAAGAAGAAAGCCTAAAAGTGGCTAGGTACCCAAATGGTCTCAAGTGGAGTATCCAAGAGGAAATTAGTCTCTTAAACCACAAGACTGTACACCAATGTTACCAACTAGCCCTCAAGGTGGAGGAAAAATTCAAGAAGAAGCAAGATTCAAATAGGAGAGGAAGAGGAAGAGATGGTAGAGGTCATAGAGGAGGATATGGAGGGATAAATCAAAGTGAGTCCAAACTCACTAAGAATCAAGGAGAATCCAGTAACACAAGAGGTGGTTATAACCATGGAAGAGGTTCAAATAGTAGTTCAAGAGGAAGAACTAATAACCAAGGAAGATGATCTTAGTTCTCTTCAATGAAGTGTTACAACTGTCAGCAATTTAGACATCCTGCATATCCGTGTCTTGAGAAGAGTTCTACATCACAAGGAGGAGAAAGGAGAGTCCACTATGTGCAAGAAGAGTCTTCTAACAATAAGACAATAGAAGTTGCACTAGATTATGAGAATGGAGAGAATCTAATGATTCACAGAGCACTCCTCAAAGAACCCAGGAAAGAAGAGACAAGCCGAAGAAGATCTTTATTTTGAATCAAATCCAAGGTACTCGGTAAGGTCTGTAAAGTTGTCATAGATTTAGGTTCTACTGATAACATTGTTTCTTTTTAAGCTATTGAAAAGTTAAAGTTAAAGAGAATTCCTCATACTAATCCTTATAGGGTTACTTAGCTGAATAAAGATCAACATGTATTGGTTAATGAACAAGCTTGGGTAGAATTTTCCATAGGGAGATATAAGGACCAAGTGTTGTGTGTTATACTTCCCATGGATGCTTGTCATATATTATTGGGTAGACCTTGGCAGTTTGATAGAGCTGCAGTACATGATGGAGCTAAGAACTCCTATTCATTTAAGAAAGATGGAGTAATTTTCAAGATTCAGTTAGTCTTGGAAGAAGGCGAAGAAAATAAATAGGGTCCTAACATATTGTTAGTAGGTGAGAAAGAGTTCTTACAAACATTGGAGGAAGAAGATGGAGTAGGCTTTGTTTTGGTTCTAAAGCCAAAGAATGATAAAGGGGATAAGAAGGAAGAGTTACCCTTAGAAGTGAAAGAGATGTTGAGTCAATATCAAGACATCATTAGTGATGGTCAACCAGCTAGTCTACCACCTGAGAGATCCATTAGTCATCAGATTGACTTCATCCCAGGAGCCTCACTTCCCAATAAATCTACCTACAAAATGACTCCACAATATAATGCATAGATAGCCAACCAAATTCAAGAGTTGCTTGATCAAGGACTGATTAGAAGGAGCATAAGTTCATGTGATGTTCCCACAGTCCTAGCTCCAAAGAAGAATGGTACCTAGAGACTTTGTATAGATTCTAGAGCCATTAATAGAATCACCATTAGGTATAGGTTCCCAATACCCAGAATTGAAGACCTAATGGATTGTTTAGGGGAGGCAAAGTACTTCAGCAAAATTGGCCTTAAGAGTGGCTACCACCAAATCAGGATAAATGAAGGAGATGAATGGAAGACAAACTTCAAAACTACAAAAGGTTTGTATTAATGGCTTGTAATGTAGTTTGGTTTGTCTAATGCTCCCTCAACTTTTATGAGGCTTATGAATGAGGTATTGGTAGAATGCATTGGTAAATTTTTTTTTGTCTACCTTGATGACATTTTAGTTTTCAGCAGAACTAAGGAGGAGCATATTAGGCATTTGAAAATTGTTTTCAAGAAATTGCATGATGAAAAGCTAATGATTATTTTGGAGAAGTGTGACTTCATGAAGCAAGAGCTTGCATATCTCAGTTTTGTTTTATCACAGGGTAACCTCAAAATGGACCAAGAAAAGGTGGATGCCATTCTAAGTTGGCCTACTCCCAAGGCTTCAACTAAGGTGAGGAGTTTCCATGGTTTAGCTTAGTATTATAGAAATTTCATTAGACATTTCAGTGGGATTTGTGCACCTATGTTAGACACCATTAGAGGAGGGATGAAGAGAAAGTTTCAATGGACACCCCAAGCTGACAAAGGGTTTGAAAATCTCAAGGAGAAGATAAAAAAGTTGCCTAATCTAGTTCTTCCAAGCTTTGATAATCCTTTTACAGTAGAATGTGATGCAAGTAATGTGGCCATTGGGGCTGTCATAAGCCAAGAAGGAAGACTAGTAGCTTTCCATAGTGAGAAGCTAAATGATGCAAAGAAGAAGTACTCTTCTTATGACTTA
>MU227678.1:1181052-1195459 GCA_018584345.1 Thuja plicata
TTCATAGTATATACTGATAACCAAGCTCTCAACTTCCTTAACTCTCAAGACAAACTTAGCAACAAACACATGAAGTGGGTGGAGTATCTACAAGCCTACACTTTCAATATCAAGCATAAAAAGGGAGTACAAAATAAGGTTTCTGATGCATTAAGCAGAAGGCTTCTCATAGTCCAAGAAGTTTAGCTGCAAAGCATAGGTATTCATAGCTTCAAAGACCTATATGCTAAAGATGAAGATTTTGCCCAAATCTACAAGGTATGCAAGGAGTTTAAAAACAACTTTCATGGTGAGTTTTTTGAATATACCTTGCAGAATGAGTTATTGTTTAAAGGAGGTCAGATTTGTGTTCCTAAAGGGTCTATAAGAGAGAATTTGATTTAGGAAAAACATAATGGAGCACTTAGTGGTCATTTTGGAGTCAATAAGACTCAAGAGTTTGTCACTAGGTTCTATTTTTGGCCTAGAATGAATAGAGATGTTAAACAATATGTTGAGAGTTGTGTAGTGTGTCAAAAAGAAAAGGGCACATCATCCAATGCAGGTCTTTATCAGCCACTTCCAATCCCAACCAAGCCATGGGAATGCATAAGCATGGATTTTGTAGTTGGTTTGCCAAGAACAAAGCAGGGATATGACAATATTTTTGTTGTTGTGGACAGATTTAGCAAGATGACTCATTTCATACCTTGTAAGACCATTCATGATGCTTGTAAAATTGCACAATTTTTTTTTAGTGGAGTGGTGAGGATCCATGGACTCCCACTTAGTATTGTTTCAGACAGGGACACCAAATTCATGAGCCATTTTTGGAAGACCTTATGGCAAAACCTGGGCACTAACTTGTCTTTTGGATCTGCCTATCATCCACAGACAGATGGCCAAAAAGAGGTGGTCAATAGAAGTCTTCATAAATTTCTAAGATGCCTCACAAAGGAGTATGGTCAAGCATGGGACCAACTCATTGGACAAGTTGAATATGCATACAATGATACAGTGAACAGATCAACTAGTAAGAGTCCTTTTGAAATTGTTTATGGCTTTCAACCAAGAGGGATTTTTGAACTTAGAGAATTAAAGGAAGAAATGCATGGTAGTGGATATGCTGAGGAATTTTCTCATTCAATGAAAGAATTCCATGAAAGTGTGAGAAATAACTTGATTAAAAATACTAAAAAGGTAAAGCAAAAGGTGGATGCATCAAAGAGGGATGTTCATTTTCAGATTGGAGACTTTGTGATGGCACACTTGAACACACATAGGCTAAAAAAATGTGTTCATCACAAGCTACAGATGAAGAGGATAGGTCCATGTAAGATACTTGTGAATTATGGAAACAATGCATACAAGGTGGAGCTTTCTGAAGACATTGGGCTATCACCGGTTTTCAACATTGTAGATTTGATAGCATACAAAGGACCAATTCAAGATTGTGATTAGAACCTTTAAGAGGTAATACAAGCTAAGGTAAAAGATCTGAAATTAACCCCTACTCCATCTATGAAAGTTGAAAAGATACTAGAATCAAGGGTATACAAGAAGACTAGGAACAAAGACTATATGGAGCACCTTGTCAAATGGCATGGCAAAGAAGATGTTGATGCTACTTAGATTAGAGAAATAGACTTCAAGAGGTAGGGCATTGATCCAAACATGCTCAATCCAAGGATGGATTAACCTTTCTTTTTTCTAGGGGAGTATGGTGTAGGAACACACCTAACTCAAAAACCTAGCTCTTTATTTCTAGCATGTAATGACTCTAGCCAAGTTAGGAGAGTTTGTGTGGACCTTAGAAGGTCATTTGTTTTTCCCTAATATGGATATGACTAGATCAATCCATGTTTAGATAGGTTTCTTAGTTGGTTTCTTTTGTTGTGTGTGTGAGGTAGTTGTAAGCCTATGAAAATCCAACCAAGGCATCAGGAACTTTGGATAAGCTACTTAGCAACTATGTAGCTCAGCCAACACTGGTGCCTAGCAGCTTGGCCAACACTGGAGCTAGGCTTACATTACTGTTGCTCAGAAAAGTCAGTCATAATGGCCCATGAAAAGAGAATCTTGTCTTTTATGGACAATATGGTCAGCTGTAATAGTTCCTGAAGAGATGCTTGCAAATATGTAGGTAGTTAGGGTTGTTTCCAATGAGAGGATGGTTATTAATAACATCCCAAGCCTTCATTTTAGGGATCGAGAGAGTAGAGATTGAAGAAGAGGAGAAGCTAAAGGAAAGTTAGAGATTTGTAGATTATTGTACTATTTTGTTTTGTTTCTAGTAATGAGAAGTTGCAGACTGTGTGTTTAGTGGATATCAAGTTTCTTTGTGGTTCTTTTTGCATGCAAGTCGACTAGTTACTTTATTTTCTATTTTGCAAGTCATTAGTTCTTCACTCATTCCGGGTTGTACATAGTAATGGCTCCTCGAGATTCTTGAATCCATGGTGAGAATTATGTGTTGGAATGGAACTTGAGAGGAGCCCTTGTACATAGTTTCCTTTTTGTTTTCTGTAGGAGAAGCAACAACAAAGAGTATGGAGATCTTACCCTAGGCGAGCTTGGTAATAGTATGGATAGGGAAGCTAATGAAAACAATGTTCAGAAAACATTGAATAAGTGAGTAGAATGAATCTATTTTTGTTGGTTCAACAAGAAGAAGATGAAAAGCATTTCAATAGGGACTAAGTCTTGAAGAGGAGGTAAAGTTGAGAGTGACTTACCTCAGTTTAGGGTTGTGAACACCCTAAGAGATCTAGGAGAAAGATCTCATAATAGATCCAAGCTGGTTCTGTAACATCAACAAGACTCCAACACCCACATCAAATTATGTAGTGGCACACCCAAAATAAGAGCACTGATGGAAAACAATGACATGTTCCAGATTCTAAGAGATGGATGGAATTTGATAATAAATGGCCTGATTTTTCTCAAGATCCTCGTAATATAAGATTGGGTTTGCCTTTAGATGGGGTGAACCCATTCTTAGATCAGAGTAATAAATGGTGAACTTGGCCAGTGTTTCTAATAAATTATAACTTACCTCCATGGTTGGCAACTAAACCATTTTTCTTAAAGTTATCATTTATTATACCAGGAAAGAAAAGTGTGACTTCAGATATAATAGATACTTATTTGTAGCCATTATATGATGAGATAATGGAATTTTGGAAAGGAATTAAAGAAATAAAAATTTTAAGGGATGGTCATCTAACCAAATTAACTTTAAGAGCTTCCTTATTATTTACGATTCATGATCTTCCAGCATATGGCACATTGTCTGGTCTCTCTGTTCACGGATACCATGGATTTTTGGCTTGCAAATTTAAGGACTTTGTGAGGCACTCAATAAGTTGATGAACTATAACTGATTGAATGCTTGAAGATGATAAGTTGATGATCACCAAACTCAAAAAGTGAGTGCAAGACATTAAATCAGTTAATGTATTGTATTATCATTGATGTCAACTTGATATGGTTTGATTATTCAAACACATATTATCATAAACTTGAAGATCTGAGGAGACAAAGTTTATATTGTTGGTAAAACACAAAAAATTTGTATACATCAAGTGACAGTGAACCCTGAGAAGTTCACAGTGTATACCGAGGACCGCAGTAACTAGAGTTGATGATTGAGCACAACTGAAGATGATGACCAAGCATAACTGGAGTTAAAGAATGACAAAATTGCTTATTTGGAAAAACTATATTTAGGGATTGACTGATTGATTGCTTTATTTTCAATGATCCGTTAAAATAAAGCATGGAAGAATATTTAAAGCATGTTTTACTCATAGTTATCAAGGAGATATTTATGGAATAAAACTAAAGGAGAGCTTTACAGGATAAAGCAACACATGGCAAGTTTTACGGATCAAGAAGATATCTACGACAAAAACAAGGAGATTGAGAAGATAATCATGTATATATAAAGAGACAAGGAATTCATTATGAAAAAGAGGAATGTTGAGTATAATTTGTGTGAAGATTGAATTCTTCAAGTAGATATGATCATATAGGTTAAAGACCAGAGCCAAGGAATTCTGCGGACACCGAGCAATAGAGGACAAAGCATTCACCAAGCAAAAGAAAGAAAGAAAGCAAATGAACTGAAGTGTATATTGATCAGAGAGGTATTATAGAACTAACAATAGATCTAAATATTTGAAAATCAAAACTGTATTTTGAACAGATCATTTGTTGTATCAGTTTAACTATTGAGTCAGAAAATCTCTTAACCGAGTGGGATTTAACAGTCCTTATTGTATTGAGATACTCAAGAGTATCAAAAGGTTTTCTTGTTGACAACATAGTGAGTGCTAGGTCAAAATACAAACTGTTGGTTTTAAATCCTCTAACAAGGTCACACTTAATAGTGTGTATTGTAACCTTTAACAAGGTTGGCTCTTCACTAAGCTCACTTCAGAAGAGTGAAATTATTTTGGGTTACCGATCCCAGGTGGTTTTTCCTATATTGAGTTTCCATGTTAAAATCTATGTGTCAAATGTTTATATGTTTCATTGTATTGATATTTCTCTACACATTATTGAAATTGGATTGGTTGGTCAACACTAAGTTTATTTGTTACTATTCAGTAAAGTCTAGAAAAGATAAACAATATATCTCACCGAGAAACTTATATTTGTTAAAGTTATTTATGGCATACATCTTGATGGACTAAAAGATAACTGAGGGTATTATATTTAAGAGATAAGATTTTGGTTGAATTTTTGGAATTATTATTAAGGCCACTGATTCACCCCCCCTCTCAGTTATTCTAACAATTGGTATCAGAGCATTGGGGCTTGGAAGAAAATTTTAAAGGGACTTAAGCTACAGATCAAAAGATGAGTAAAAGGGATGTGCCTAAGTTGAACAAGGACAACTTTGCATCATGGAAAAGCAGGATAAGAATTCATCTATTAAAAATGATGTTACACAACACTTGGATACTGAATATGTTGCACCTACTAGACCTCTGACTGTTGATCAATTGGGAGAGAAACACGAACACAATTCTATGATGATAGAACTTGCTTCTTCAATGCCGAATTTGAAGATGTGAAATCATGCACTTCTGCAAAGAAAATGTGGGACAAACTCAAGCTAGTACATGGAGGAGATACCAATGTGCTAAGAGATAAAGCTAAAAGCCTAAGAGGAAATTTTCATGACATTAGAATGAAAGAAGGAGAGAACATCACTCATTATAGTGACATAATCAATGAAGTTTTTAATGCTATCCGTGGAGTAGGAGGAGGAGTACTTGAAGAAGAAACAATTGTAAGTAAAATTCTAAAAACCTTACTACCTATTTATGCTATTAGAGTATCTGTGGTTCAAGAAATGAGAGCAGTAGCTAATAATAATGTTACTCTTGATAGTTTGATTGGTAGACTTATTTTATTTGAGATGAACTATGACAACAATGTCTTACCTACTATTGAGTATGCATTCAAGTCTTCTACGAAAATAAGCAAATCTAGTAAAAAAAAAAATATGATAAATGATAGTGACAGTGATAGTGATGAACAAGAAATTGATGAACTTGAAGCACTAATGGCTAGGAGATTACATAGAGGTAAAGGAAGATATAAAGTTAAATTACCATTGGTCTATTTTAATTGCAAAGAAATTGGACATTTTGCTGCTAGATGCCCTAACAATAGAAAGGAGGAAAGAAACAATGAAAAATCTTATGAAAAGAAGTATGACAGAAGTGATGACCAAGACTACAGAAGCAACCAACACATTGACAGAAGAGATAACTAAGATTACAAGGACAAAGGCAAGATGGCTTGTTACCTGGTTGAGAACAAAGCTGAAAATTCTGGTACTGATTTTGATGAAGATATTGGGGTAGTATTTGTTGCTATGAAGGATGATTCAGACGAAGAAGAAAGGTATGTTGAAACAACAATCATATCTAAAGTTAGCAAAAATGATATCTGGAATATTGATAGTGGCTGTACTCATCACATGACTGGAGATAAAGAAAATTTTGAAACTTTTGAATATTATAAAGGTGGATCAGTTAGGATGGGTAATCACTCACCTTCCCTAGTTGAAGGAAAAGGTACCATCATGTTGGATAATTTGATCAGATGTGAAAATGCATATTGGGTGAAAGGACTTAACTATAATTTGTTGAGTGTTTAAGAGCTGAACAACATAGGACACCGAGTTGAATTTGAGAACAAAAGGCAATGATCTATAATGGAACATGAAATTTGATTGGTACTGGTGAAAAAATAAAAGGTAATCTATTCTATCTTGATGATATTGAGATGACTTGTTTATTGGCTAGAAGTGAAGACATTTGGTTGTGGCATAAAAGGTTATGTCATGTGAATTTTGACAACATGGTTAAGATAAGTAATAAAATAAAAGTGAGAGGCTTACGAAGTATTTCAAAGATCGACCATGTTATGCGCAAGAATTATCAAATTGGAAAAATGACAAAGTCTAGTTTCAAGAGAAAAACCTACACATCTAATGCTATTCTAGAGTTAGTCCATATTGACTTATGTGGACCAATGAGAACAAAGAGCTATTATGGTGATAGATACTTTATTCTATTTTTTGATGACTATTCTAGGATGATGACTATCATGTTCTTAAAAGAGAAATTTGAAGCATTTAAGATGTTCAAATGGTATAATGCTAAAGTTGAAAAACAAAGTGGAAAAGAACTGAAATGTTTAAGATCAGATAGAGGAGGATAATTTATTTATGATGAATTCAATAACTTTTGTAATGAGCACGGGATTACAAGATAGGTTTCTACACCAAGAACAACACAGAAAAATGGGATTGCTGAAAGGAGGAATAGATCAATTATTGATTGTGCTAGAACAATGATGACTGAAAAAGGCATCACACAAAAATTATGGAGGGAAGCTGTAAGTACTACTGTCTATACACTAAACCGAGTTCAATTTAAGAAAGACACAAATAAGACACCTTATGAGATATGGTATGGATACACACCAAATGTGAGTTACTTTAGAGTTTTTGGAAGTCAATTTTATATACTGAAAGATGATAGAAATGGGAAACTTGACTCTAAAAGTGATGAAGGAATATTTCTAGGATATTCTACTAAAAGAAAAGCTTATAAATGTCTGAATAAATCTTGTAACAAAATAATTGAGAGTGCAAATGTTAAAGTGGATGAATTTGTTGAGAAAAATGACGAGGAAAGAAGAAAGGAACCTGGTGATTAAAATATATTTGTCTACATAGAAGAACCTGACATCTTGCCTGAGCAACAGAAAAATGCAACAGAGCAATAGGATGCACACACCGAGAATCAGGAAAATGCTCACAATGCTGAACCGAGCAATGAAGATCAAAATTAAGAACAAAGATATGAACCTGTACTTGCTAAATATGTTAGAAGACACCATCCACATGACTAGATCATTGGAGACAAAAGAGAAGAAATGAGAACAAGAAGTAAGTATCTTAACAATAGATGTTTGATTTGTGATTTTGAGCCTAAATCTGTTAATGCTACACTTGATAATCAAGAATGAGTTAGTGCAATG
Organism: Thuja plicata; assembly: GCA_018584345.1. NCBI lineage: Eukaryota > Viridiplantae > Streptophyta > Pinopsida > Cupressales > Cupressaceae > Thuja > Thuja plicata. The sequence goes on from MU227678.1 coordinate 1,188,598, forward strand.
AATGAAGAGATTGAAAATATTGAGAAGAACAAGATATGGATATTAGTACCTAGACCGAGTGACAAAAATTTCATTGGCACCAAATGGAGTTTTAGAAACAAACTTAATGAGAATGGAGAAGTCACAAGGAAAAAAAGAAAGAGTGGTATGCAAAGGGTATGCACAAGAAGAAGGAATTGACTATGGAGAAACCTTTGCACTCGTTGCTAGACTAGAAGGAGTAAGAATTATACTTTCTTATGCTTCTTTTAAAGGATTCAAAGTATACCAAATGGATGTTAAATTTGCATTTCTAAATGGAATACTAGAAGAGGAGGTATACATTGAACAACCTGAAGGGTTTGTTGATCCTAACAAGATGAACATGGTTTGTAAACTACACAAAGCTTTGTATGGATTAAACCAAGCACCGAGAGCATGGTATGAAATATTTCACTCTTATCTCATTAGTATTGGATTTTTTTGAAAAAGTGGCAATAGTAATCTATATTTGAAAGGAGATACTAATGATAAGACTTTGATTTCTGAGATATTTGTTGATGATATCATATTTGGAGGTAATGATATGCTATGCAAGTCATTTGTTGATGAAATGAGAAAATAATTTGAAATGTCAATGTTTGGAGAGATCAAATTTTTTCTTGGTCTACAGATTCTACAATAGGATGAAGGCATCTACATCACACAATACGAATACATCAAAGAAGTTCTGAAGATATTCAAAATGGAGGACTCCAAACTAGTTGGAACACCTATGGAAACCGGATGCAAATTAACAAAGGAAGACAAGACAACTGAGGTAAATCATACCTTATATAGATCTATGATTGGAAAATAATGTATGTTGTACACACTAGACCTGATATAACACATGTAGTTGGTATAGTTGCAAGATTCTCTGCTAATCCTAAGGAATCACACATGACTATTGTTAAAAGTATTTTGAGATATCTAAATATTAATGAAGACTATGGTTTGTGGTACAATAAAGAAGGCAAATTTGAGCTACAATTTTATACTAATGCCGATTGGGTTGGAAACATAGATGATAGAAAGAGAACTACAGGAGGAGCATTATTTACGGGTGACAGATTTGTCACATGGATAAGTAAAAAGAAAGGATGCATATCTCAATCAACTGTAGAAGTAGAATATATAGCTACTGCTACAAATTGCTCTAACATTGCATGGATCAAGCAATTGCTGAAAGGTATGAATGAGAAAATTCTTGACCCAATAATTATCTATTGTGATAATACTAGTGCTATCAACATATCAAAGAAACTTGTGATGCATGCTAAGACAAAGCACATAGCTATTAAGTATCATTACTTAAGGGAACAAGTACAAGAGAAATAGGTAATACTAGAATATGTACAATCCAAAGAAAATGTAGTAGACATATTCAAAAAACCATTGCCAAGAGATACATTTGAATACATGAGGAATAAAATAGGGGTTCATCCCTTGTGTACTAGTCACTAAGCTGACTAGGAGGTTGCATCAACCCACACATTATCAAAAGATTAATCATGTTGATGCAAGCTGAGATATGGACTGCAAAGACCTATCAGTCAACTAAAGGAAGAGAAAACTTCAAAGGGAGAAAAAAAAGATTGTTGGCTACTACAGAGTTGTAATTTTTTTTGGCATTGTCGTCAAAGGGAGAGGAAGATTCAACGAAATATACATCAGGGAGAAAATATTCTACAACAAAAAGGGAGAGAAAGATTCAATGAAATAACCATCCATCAAAGGGAGATAATTGGAGAAAGTTAACATTGCATATTTATCTAGAAAAGGGAGAAGTGATTATACAAGAAAGGGAAAGATAGAATTGCTACACCTATCCATTGAAGGAAATGAAGAAAGGGAGAGCACTCACCAAAATCAAATATAAGCTAGAAGAGCTTACCGAGACTTAGATATTTGAATTATTTATAGAACAATAAGTTTGGTATGATATGGAATGTTACATAATGCATATTTCATAGTATGTTTCCATCAATGCCAAAGGGAGAGATTGATGAACTATAACCGATTGAAAGCTTGAAGATGATAAGTTGATGATCACCGAACTACAAAAGTGAATACAAGACATTAAATCAGTTAATGTATTGTATTTTCATTGATGTCAACTTGATATGGTTTGATTATTCAAACACATATTATCATAACCTTGAAGAGACAAATTTTATGTTGTCGGTAAAACACAAAAAGTCTGTATACACCGAGTGACAGTGAACCCTAAGTAGTTCACAGTGTATATCGAGAAAGTGAACACTGAATAGTTCATAGTGTATACCGAGCACTGCAGTAATTGGAGTTGATGACCAATCATAACTAAAGATGATGACTAAGCATAACTGAAGTTAAAAAATGATAAAATTGCTTGGCTAGAAGAGATATATTTAGGGCTTGACTGATTGATTACTTTATTTTCAACGATCAGTTAAACTAAAGCATGGAAGAAGATTTAAAGTGTGTTTTATTCAAAATTATCAAGGAGATATTTATAGAACTAAAGGATAAATTTATGGGATAAAGTAACACATGGCAAGTTTTACAGATCAAGAAGAGATCTATGACAAAAACAAGGATATTGAGCGGCTAATCATGTATATATAAAGAGATAAGGAATTCATTATGAAAAAGAGGAATGCTGAGTGTAATTTGTGTGAAGATTGAATTCTTCATGCAGATCTGATCATACAGGTTAAAGAACAGAGCCAAGGAATTCTGCGGACACCGAGCAACAAAGGACAAAGCATTCACCGAGCAGAAGAAAGAAAGAAAACAAAGGAACTAAAGTGTATTTTAATAGAGAGGTATTATAAAACTAACAATAGATCTGAATATTTTCAAATCAAAGTTGTATTTTGAACAGATCATTTACTGTATCAGTTTAACCATTGAATCAAAAAATCTCTTAACGGAGTGGGATTTAACAGTCCTTATTGTATTGAGATACTGAAAAGTATCAAAAGGTTTTCTTGTTGACAACATAGTGAGTGCTAGGTCAAAAGACAAACTATTGGTTTTAAATCCTCTAACAAGGTCACACTTAATAGTGTGTACTGTAACCATTAATAGGGTTGGCTCTTCACCGAGCTCACTTTAGAAGAGTGAAATTATTTTGGGTTACCGGTCCCAGGTGGTTTTTCCCATAATGGGTTTCCATGTTAAAATCTATGTGTCAAATGTGTATATATTTCATTGCATTGATATTTTTCTTTACACATTATTAAAACTAGATTGGTCGATTAACACTAAGTTTATTTGCTACTATTCGGTAAAGTCTAGAAAAGATAAACATTATATCTCACCGAGCAGCTTATATTTGTTAAAGTTATTTATGAAATACATCTTGATGGACTGAAAGATAACTGAGGGTATTATATTTAAGAGATAAGTTTTTGGTTGAATTTTTGGAATTATTATGAAGGCCACTGATTCACCCCCCTCTCAGTTATTCTAACAGAAGTTTGTGTAAGTGTATTTATTGTGGTCATCGTTCTTACCTTAAAATGGATCATCCATATCATTGACAAAAAACATGTTTCAATGGTCAAGAAGAGAATCGTGAAGTGTCATTGCTGAAAATAGGTGATTACATTGTTGAGAATGGACAAAAAATAATATCATTTATTGAAAATGATAGGATTGTTGGCAGTAGATATGATCTATGTAATGAAAGTGGTGTAAAATGATTGTGCATATTGTATAAGTTTCCATACTTCAAGGATATATCCATTAGGCATACTGTTGACTTTATGCATACTAAGAAAAATATAGCTTATGCTATTATAGAAACTCTTTTTGGTGATTTTGATACTATTTCATCTCATGAAGAATTTCAAGAAATAAAGATTCATCAAAATATTTGGGTTAAAAAATATGATAATGAAAAATATAGAAAACCTAGTGCTCCTTATGTTTGGAAAAGAGAACAACGTGCACAATTCTTACAGTTGATGTCACACACTTGATTTCCCACTAGATATGTGAGTATAAATCAGAAGAAAAACTGACATTAATAGCTTAAGAGGCCTAAAGACCCATGACTATCATGTCATAATCGAGAATATTTTACCTTGTTGTAAATATGTCAAGTTTGGAAAAGGGGCCAAGAATGGGAATTATAAGGTTGGGCCTAATATTAAAGAGAATGAGTTTACATGTATTAGATCCTTTGAACTTTGATAGTTTGAAAGAGGAGGTTGTTGAAGTCCTTTTTCTATTAGAACGCAAGTTTACAACAACAATCTTTAATATTTCTATGCATCTTTTGAAATATTTAGAATATGATCTTGAGCATTGTGGCCCAGTAAGAATGAGATGGATGTATCCTATATAATGATATATGAAGGTTTTGAAAAATTGTCTGTACTAGGGAAAAACCATAAGGTAACATGTCTAAGGGATATTCAATGCAAGAGGCCATGGGGTTTTGCATAGAATATATGAAGGATTTTAAAAATGTCAATCGACATGTATAGGATGATGATGAAGATGAGAGAGTTGCAGGTGAAATATTAGAAGGAATTGGATGTCTCTTCAATCTCTCATATCAAGAATGAATTGCAATACATACCTTTACTCTTCAAAAAACATATTCTTTGGACAAGTGGCACAGGTAAATTTATTTACTCAATTATATTTACACATTTATATTATTAATCTTACTATTTGTACGTTATTATTTTATATAGAAAATATGAAGAAGAGAATCAAACTTGGCTGCAAAATCAATCTCAAAAGCACATGCGTGATGATTTGATTAGAGGTGATTATTTTCCTAAATTTGAAGCATTGATTGGTAATGCAATCAGTGATGCAAAAGAAGAAGGTCAAGATATAAAAATAGAGGAAAGTGAGCTTTCAAAAGCTCCTATGGTAATCATTTAAGAGTAGAAGAAAAGGACAAAGGAAAGACAAATTGTGATTGTGTTGTTAGTGCTGAATTTCTTCATAAATTTGAGAAGAAATTTTATGTTGGATTCATACAAGAAAATATTCAAGTGGATTTTGGTGAAAACAATCCTATATTATTAAAATGTAAGTGGATCCGACCATCTGCAGTACAAGTTGATGAGTATGGATTTATACGTGCAAATACAAGATAATTTTTATAGGAGACAAATGAGCCATTTGTTTCTCCTCTTCAAATTAGTCAATCATTTCTAATTGATGATGTAAGAAGCCTAGGTTGGTCATATGTCATTCAAACAAAGTCTTGTTCAAAATGAAAATTTATGGAAGTTGTCGATGTAATGTTTTATGGACAATATTTTAATTTACAAGAAACATTTGAAGAAGTGGATGAAGACAATGAGAGACTATTTGAAGAAGAGATTTTGATTACCAATGAAGAAATTGAGAGAGAGAATGTATTGTATGTCACAAATGAGGATGCGAAAGAAAATCAAGCAAATGCAGACACGAGTGATCATGATTATGATCTTGCTGGAAATGCAGCTGATTATCAATGATCCCCATTTTATGACCTTTTATTCAAGACTTTTATGTTTTTTTAAGACTATTTTGTAGAAGTTGATAAATCCAACTTCACAGCTTGCCAAGAACACCTGCATGCAAAATACCTGTTGCAAAGATTGAAGCCAACAATAGAAAAAACAGAAACCCTTCTATGCTCAAAAGGTGAGAGCTCAAAATGTATTCAAAAAGTATGAAAAAACAAATACAAGCATTCGACCTTAAAGGTGAATGAAACCCTAAAAGGGAAAAACTAACCTAAGAGAAAGATTAAGTGAAAAATAGAGTAGGCCTAACTTAATAATTAATATCAACATGATATAATTAATAAGTGGTAAAGAAGACTATGTATTCTAACACCCCCCCTTAAGTGAAGCTCGGGAGGTAAGCAAACCTAGCACAACTATGAAAGCAGGAAAAGAGGGTCCCAGCAACAAGGCCTGATCAGGTACCCAGTACAAGGAAATCTCTGTAAACCGGAGACAAAGGAGAAAACCCAGTGGGAAAAACTCCTCTCCAAAAAGAGATGTAAAAGAAAGCAAAGACAAAAGGAATGACTTCAAGAGACTCTCTCAAAGCCAGTAGTACAATGCGTGCTGCCAACCCCCCCGAGAGAGAGGGTCGAGGCTCCAAAGCCCCCCGGAATGAAAGAACCCCTAGATAAATGAACAAACCACCATGACTCCAATGCAGAGGAGTGAAAGTCATTGGGCACTGAAGAGGTGACCTCAAAAGATGAGGTGTCACTGGAAGGCCAAGCTGATGCTCAAATGAGAAGACATGAGGAGCCTGAAAGGGAATCCCCAATGTAAGTGGTTGACAGGTGAACTGACACTGTAATCAAAGAGGAGATGAATGTCCTTTGTAGAGTCCTCAACAATTGCACTGGGTGGCTCGATGAATGGAGCTGGAGGGTCAAACAGTGCTGAAGAAGAATCTTGCTAAAGAGAAAAGTACTCCTCAGGATGTGGTGTGGCAGTCACAACACTGGTCTCTGGAACAACACAAAGGTTCAAGTGACTTGACTGCACCGCATGATGCTCTCTCGAAAGGGAAGAGCTGGGCTCCAACAATGGAGATGGTGGACCAAAGTGAGAAAAGATGTAGAGACAGGTGGAATGATGAACTATCCCTGTAGCAATAATGCCTCCTATCACACTATCCCTAATGAAGGCTGAATCGGCTGTGAACTCAACTGTCTTCCCTGACCCACTGCGTGTAATCTGTTAAATTGAGAGAAGGTTTGCAGAGAGAGATGGAACATACAATACATCATTGAATGTGCCATCTTGAATGCTGACTGAACCTGTCCCGCAGACTGTCTATACAGTGTTATTCCCCATGAGAATATGAGGAATAGGAGAAG
>MU227678.1:1198087-1210253 GCA_018584345.1 Thuja plicata
TGATTATTTGTAATATATGATTAGCTTATCTAAGTTACTCTAAGATTTAATCATTTGTGGAAATTGATATAATTATTCTTTCTTTGTTTTATTTATGTTGAAGACATTGGATTTTGTGGCATGAAATGTTTGTGACATGTTTTCCTATGAAAGAATTATTCAATGGTGGATTTGAGTATATCAATTGGAGGATGGATGGAGCATGTGTTAACAATATATCAATCTTGTAGCATTCCTATCAGTTATTGAAGGTTTGGTAGTGAATTTTATATGGTTGGTTATTTAACAGTAGAGATGCTCCTCCACAAATTCTAAGGTATTTGTATCTAAATCTGCGTGTTTTAATCATCTTTATCTCAGTAAAATCAGAGAAAATCAATGTAATGCATTTCTGAAATTTCTAGCCAGAATCAAAGCGATTTTCCATTATTTTTTGTATGTACAGTGATATGTAGAAATTTATTTCTATTAGCAGAAAATTTCGATCAGTAATCTGACTATATATCTGAGTTTGCTTTAGAATTTGTTATATGCAAATAAAGTTTCAGATTTTTTTTTGTGCTCTAGTTTTGGAAATGTTGCTATTTTCTATTATCCCTATTTGGGGATATTACAAACTATCAATAGAGATGTTGATAGAAAGGAGCAAGCTAGTCTTAGAGTACCAACAACAATGACACTAGATGGAATACATAATGTTTATGGTAATTATCTCTATATCAAGATGATAATTTATACATTATTATTTTTTGGACATCAGGAAATGAAGAGAAATAATTTAAGGTGTAAATTAGATGATACTGATCATAATGCTGAAATTCCAGTTACAGATTATGAACGCGTTCGTGAAGAACATGTGGCCAAGAATACTGAATATTTATCGGGTCTTGGTTTAACAAATAGGCAAGTTGTAAATCCACAAAGTAGTATATTATTTTTTTAATACTATTTAATGAAATTTTATAGGCAAAATATTTAAGTATATAAGACATGATATGATATTTTTTTTGGTTTTATAGGAAAGAAAAAGAGTGCAAAGAAAATGAAGGGAAAACAAAAGTAGCAAATAAAGATACAGTGCTGCCAATTCGTAAAAGTCAACGCTTTTGTGATCCAAAAAATGTACTTGGTGAAAAAGGTAGTTGCGATGATGCACAACCCAATATAGCACATGGTGATATAAAGCCTAATGAAAGTCATGAAGAGAGTCCACTTGCATCTGATGTGCCTCAGAGTGCACCTGCTGGTAGTGATTCAACAAAAGATGTGCCTGCTTTTGTTAAAAGAAAGAAATTGAGTCAAGATTTATATAGATCTACAAAGAGACATGCAAAAGAAAGGATATTAGAAGGGAGGAAGCCATTCTTAGTTGAGGTATCAAGAGAAGGTGAACCCACTAGGAAAAATGTTGCAAAGTGGGCCTCTGAGTTGGGCATAAGATGGATAGCCCATTTGGATATCTGCACATCAGATTTTGCAGAGCAAGATCCATAACATGTGGAATATTCTATACAAAAAATGGAAAATACCTTTGACACTAGTGGTGGACAAATATCTAGAAAGCGTTACAAGAACAAGATGAGACTTCTAATGAACAATTTCAAATACAATTGCAAAAAAACAATCATGGAGGGAAAAGAGAGTTTAAACACCACTCTATCTCCCAAACAGTGGGAGGCATTGAAAGAAAGTACATATTCTGAAGAAAATTTGACAAAGAGAAACAAAGCCAAGAGAGAAAGAGATAATGTGAGGGCTAAATATACATTTGGCCAAGGTGGGTTGTGGGCCAAACTAAACAAATTTGGAGTAAGTGTATGGATTTTTGGTTCAATTTATATTGTGTTATTTATTTCAAATTTTTATTGAGTTGACCGTGTTAAAATTGACATTGTACTTTAGGCGGAAAACAATAATAGAGAAGCAGGTGCAAAAGATATTGTCAACTATATGGAAAGACTATATCCTACTAATAAGAGAAGTATGAAGTGGAAATCTAGTTCTTCAATAGAAATTTCACTACCATCTGTGGAATGCCTAGTAAGAGCCTCTCGAAATCATGTCAACTCAAATGAAGGGTACCAACATATAATGATTTATTTACATACTTTCACTGAGAAAGTTTCACAATTTCTGCATGGAATGACCATAATTCTACATATTCATATTAGGTAAGAGACTCTACGATTGAGTTAATTCTAGTTCGTACTAATGTATCTTTGCATTGTTGAAAGCATCATTTTGATCATCATTTTTCTGAATTTGTATATACAGAACACTATCTTTAAGCATTGATTCTCATAAACATAGCATTTTTGTTATTTTTTATTAACTATAGTATATTAATTATGGAAATCATCGAGAGTTTATGTCAATTTAAAAAATAATACATCTTCCCTTTCATACACTATCCTTAAGCATTGATTCTCATACACATAACATTGTTGTTATTTTTTTTTATTAACTATAGTATATTAATTATGGAAATCATCGGTTTACATCAATTTACAAAATAATACATCTGCCCTTTCATATAGAGGGATTTGAGTAGTCGTGCATCAACCAGTGAATCAAAAAGTAATTTGTTTACAAAAACATATATTTTAGTTTGCTGCTATCTAGCCTCTATCTAGGAAACCAAGCTACCCATGATAGCTGATGATCTGCCCATTTGAGTCTCAGATTGTCATGGAGGATGACATAATATTGATTTGATAAATAGGCCTCCCAGGGCAGTGGAGGGTGCACAGAGATAGGTGTCAAATATAGTGAGTCATTCCTAGGAGCCTGTATGATGGGGGTTCTAGTTGAAGAATGATCCTGAGGACCTCAACCCAATCTTTTGATTTAGTTCTATCTACCACTTGTTTATCAACCAATATTTATGCACCTATGGTGTTCCCATACACAATACCAATTCCTATATCTTTCTGTTTCTATGTTAGCCACTTCTGTTTCTTATTCTATTGCAACACCTGCCTTATGGTGACCTCATAGTCGAAGTCCCCTTCAACTTTGGTGGACATTTACATGTGACCTTCTCTCTGTCTAGAACATCCCTAACTTCTCTGATCACTTTCAGTGCTTAATGCTCTTTTACTCACATGATCATGGTAACCTGCAAGGAAACTGTTAGCACTTTTTCTTGCAACACTTACCTAATGATGACGGTATACCTTATATACTTGAATGCAACCTCTTTTAGGAAAGAGAAATGCTAATTGCTAAGGATTGGATAATATCCTTCTTCATTTTTGAGCTCCATAGACTCAGGCAGGTATTACCTTTTAAAGATTACTGATACTTTAGCCTATGTATTTGGTGGATTATTTCATTCACTAGCTATGTACCTAAAACCTCACTGTAACAACTTATAGAATACTTTAGAGATTGCAATGATTGATTTGAAACAGAGTATTATAAGCCAGGCTATGATTTTGACAACATGAACCAATGAGACAAGGATTTTCATCCTTCTTCCTTTTGATTTTAGGAGGGATAACCTAATCAATTCACTCTCAAAGGAATCAACAAAATGGACAATATCCTACTGATATGAGTCCTTAATGAGTTCAGCTCATTTGTTCTGAAAACTAGATGAAATTGATTAATTTGTGTATAACTGAATGGAGAAAACACTTGCTCAGTAAACTCTAGATCAGTGCCTATTCCTTGGGAAAAGAGTCAATGAAAACATATGTCAACAATAATAAACTAATGCAATACTGAAGAATGCCTTACAAACTTCATACAATCCAAATTGGATGCCTTACAAACAATCTACTCAACTCAATACTTCTTCATCAGATCTTCACAACCATGTCCTACTCTTAGAAATCATTTACAAAATTTAAATCTCTCCTTAAGAAAGACTCACAAATGATTAGACACACTACCTTGTAGTAGGTATATTTCAGATGCCTTACAAATGAACTATACTAGAGCATAAACCAAAGTCAAAAGAGACAAGACAATAATGAATAGGAATTGCACTGTATTCTCATTAATCCAAGTTGTTTCCAGATATCCAGACAATAAACTCAAGAACTAAACATGAAAAAGAAATATGCTTTACAAATAAAATCTCCAAACTAATGGTAACTTGTACTGAACCAAACAAAGATAGGAACAAGAAAAAGACTAGGAACCTCCATAGGCACTAAAATAGGAACCTGAAATCAGAACCCTCAAAATAGAAAAGAGAAGAGAAGATATAGAAGGAGAAACCCTAAAAAATATGTTTGGCCAACATCTGTCCTTCTCTCAAATCTGAATTTCACTCATTCCTTCTTTTCAAAATATCTGAACCTTCTGGGTGACTTCACAAATCTGATTTTACTTGTCTTTCCAAGTCTTCAAAATATCTGATATATCTTTAATAACTGACTCCATCTATCTGAGAAAATATCTGATTTTATCCTCATAATAGCTCTTTCATTCTTCCACTGAAAAGTCTTTCAAATCTGATTCTATCTGAAAAATATCTTTAAAATCTAGTCATATTTCCCTTTGAAAATATCTTCTCAAAAATCCTCCCGGAAAGCTCTAACAATCTTATTTATCCTTTGATAAATATCTTCCCATAAGTTCATTTGTCAAGACTTTAAAAACAAATAAATATATTTGTTGCTGTCTGTGCACATTCAATCTTTATTTCTCATCCCCAAATCTGATCTTCCTGGCAAAACCCTCTGACTCCAATTGTCTTCAAATAACCCTCCAGGAATAAACATATGAATATTTAGCAATAAAAAACTATAAAATTCCCTTTAAAAATTTATCTTGTGCACATTCTAAAGTCTTTGAAATCCTCACATTTATGCATATTTTGCCCAGAATTCACCAGATTTTGACACGTGTCACATGCTGATTCGCTATCATAAACTGGTCTTTTAACTGTGCCTTTAACCCCGGTTAGCCTTCTTCCTTTGTCTCTAAGTCTCTAAGTATTTTTACTAACCATAGTTAAATCCGGCGACCATGCGACCAACCTTAGTCTCACAGTCTCTGAATAAATTCCCACTTAGCATTTTAAACTAGCGACCATGTGACCAACCACAGTCTCCAAGTCGCAAACAATTTTCAACTTATCTGTCAACCCTGAGTGACTTTGCAACTAACATCCGATGGCTAATTCCATTTGGCGACCATGTGACCAGCTGCTATCTCCTCATCGCGACAGTCATCTTCGACATCTGGCTACTTCGCGACTAACCACTAGCGGTCAGTCACCAAGTCTCGGTGGTCTATCCCCTGCATCTCCCGACTGTGTGACTAACCGTTAGCGGTCAGTCACCAAGTCTCAGAATTCCAGCGGTCACTTGCAATTTTTCTCCTGACTGAGCGACTGGATCCTCTCATGACTGTGCGACCAAAACTTCTCGCGACCATGCGAACGGATGCCACGTGCCATTTTCATCAAAATTTGTTTTCCTCCATTTTTGGGCATGAAAACCGAGGTGTTGGATGACTGGGCATGCGTGTGGATAGCCTCCTCACCTTCCTTCAAATTCATATATTTGTTTTTTTGCATATAAAGACTCTGAAATCCATCTAAGGCATGAGTGGGATAATTCATTTTTCATGTTTGAAAGTGATTTTTGAAATTTGGGTTAAAATACTATGGTTTGCCCATGCATTTTGACTTGCAGCCCTCAAGAGCTCGCTAAGAGCCTCTGGGCTCTCTTACTTACCTATAGAGAATGCGTTTTAGTATATAAATACCAAAAACAACCACAACACAAGCAATATGGGATATTTCACTTTCACTGGTTTCCAGTTTTTGAGTTTCTAAACAACCTCTCTGCTGATGCTGCTCACTAATTGCATTTCTTTATTGAAAATGAGGGCCACCAATGTCCTCCAGAGGTCAAGGCGCCACTTGTTATGGATTTACTTCTGCAATTTTCACTTTAAAACTTGAAAAAAAAAACCTTCCCCATCATGGCTTTGGCGTGGTTTAATCTATATTTCAATGCATTGCATCTAATATGAAATGCTCCATTTTAAAGAAAAAGAAAACCAGTAATGGTCTACGCTGACCTTAAAGGTATTGGTCTCTTGTATTAAGATGTTTTCATTCCCCTCTAAAAATGATGTGCAAGCTGCTGGTAATGCAGATTTTTGAAAATGTCTGTGTTTCAAATCCTCCATCAAACAGAGGTTTAATAGAATCAAAATCATCGCATATTCCCTTCTTGACATGCTACATAGGATTACATGGTGTTTGGCATTTGAAATTCCCATTCAAATATTACACAACCTCTGTCTAACTTCAGCGTGGAATTCTACCTGCATGCTCTCCAACGTTTGCATTCATTTTAATGTTTTTGTTGTTTACTCAACATTAGCTTCAACATCCTACTTTTATTGTTGTGCTTCCTATTTACTGGGTAATGCACAACCATCTCTCCATAATGCTATGCAGCCTGTCAATGTTTTTATTTTAGTGTGGGATTAACCACCAAATGTTGTGCTTGATTAATCGAGTAGGCTTCCGGTCAATTTCAAAATTGCTATGTATATTGGCCGTATTCCCTTTTTTCATGTATTAATGGATACACATATAATGTGGTCATCCATTTAGAACATAGAATAAACCTAGAATGTTCTCTGACTTTGTAGTTGCAAGCTATCCCCATGAGAATGCAACTGGCATTAAAGTATAACTTTGGCAATGTGGACCTTCCGACAGAATGTTGAATAGAAGATATTCGGATGGATTGGAATGATAGTCACATTGCATCATTTGAAAACCCTCTTGCAATGTTGCCTCTAGTCTATAATTCCATATTTTAAATTTTGAACATTAAGTACAAACTGGCGGCCCTTATAATCATTTTAGCACTTACACAGATCGACCACAATTATGGCAATTGGCCTTTGGAACTGGCCTAAAAAATTCACTGCAATAAGTAATCTGACTCTGGCATTCAGAAAAGAGATTCATTGATTACCATTGAATACACATGAGGAAAGAGCTTCACCAGATTCATCATCGGGCACAAGATATAACATTGCAAACTTAGCCTTTCATAAAACTTGTGTAGGTGTCAATGCCGAAACAACATAAATCTCCTTCAGATCGACCACTGCAAAATCAATGAAACAAGCTCTAAAATTTCATCATTAGGTCAAATAGTAGATTCATATGCAATGAGGATGGTCCCACAACCAGATCTTTAAAATAACATTCAAACATAAAGTTATCATTCTTGCAAAATGGCCATTTTGAAAACTTAATTCTGTTTTGCACTGCAAACTGAACAAACACCTTTGAAACTGAACTTGCAAACTGATCAAAAAGATCTTTCAGAATTTCAACCTCTAGAGAATGATTGAATGTCATATGTAGAACATGAATCCTCAACTATCTTATTCTAAAAGTAAACTTCTCAACTGATACAACTCTGCAAAGTTATCACCCTAACCCTTTTCTGATTTTTAACACAGTGAAAAAGTAGAAACTGAATCTGGAATTAGCATGGAAAAGTAATCAACCGGATTGGTCAAAGTTTGAAAATATTCAAAGGAGTTCATTCCTAGGTCTACAATGTAGATCAAATTTAAACTACACTTGTCCTCGAACCAGGTGCAAATAGGGAAACCACAAAGCAGGTCATTTAATTTTGAATTTTGCATTTTCAGTGAAACTTTTAATAAATAAAAAATGGAAAGGCTCTGGCAAAGTGGATAAATGGATTGGCAGGAATCTGTAAATCCTCAAGTGAGTACACTCCTATGTTTTCAATACGAGGGAAAAATCAATCATCCAAAATGCTCACCCGGGTATAGATTTTCAAGACCTCAAAGTGGACAACTTAGCAATTCTGTACTTGAAAACATAGGAAATCAGAATTATTCACCAATGGAATGGTTCTAGAAAACTTGTCATGTGATTTCATAGGGATCTAAAAACTGGAAATATTGGAGTGTGTGACCACTGGAACATAGTACCAAAGGTAATTTCTCAATTGAATCAACTGGTCAAAAGTTATAACCTGTCAAATTGGGCCATTCAGATTTCTAGGCAGAACAAAAATGCAAACAGTTCTGAGCAACCAACTTTGGGAAGTATGAAAACGTATCAAATGGATTTGGAATGAGCTGAGATCTAAAACATAAGTTCTCTGATATGCATATAACACATTCCCAAAGTGTCAAACTATGAAACTCAATAGGGTGCAAGATATTCAGATGCAAAGTAGGCTCCGGACAGCAAAATGACACCTTAGCAATATGCAGAATTAGGTGATGCCCTCAAAATGACTACTCCCTAAACATGTTAGAATTAGAATTCAGGAGTTGGAACCCACTGCATATGCCAAATGAAAGGCATTAAAGCCTCTTCCCAATTTGTACCTCATGAAAATCATCCGGGCACCCTTTTCAAACATTCTAACTGAGCCTTCTCACCAAAGTTTTCAAGGGTGTTCACTTTGCTTATCTGAAAAATTTAACATGGTCACTCCAAATTTGTTCCAAATTTAGGAGTACCAACAGTGGCTTTGACTGAGGATGATTAAATGTAAATTTATACCAAGAACCACAGATCTCTGGAGTAGCAGACCATCCCAAAACTTCAAATCAGATTTTATCTCTTTTCTCTTTTCACTGACATCTCTCAAAACTTTACTCTCTTCACTTGCTTCTCCAAAAACAGGGAACCTCTTACTGAAAGAAAACACACAACTGAAAAGGAAAGCAACTATACAATATTTTCATCATCTACAAAAAACCTCAAACATCTCCACAACTGAAATCAACACTTGCCTCTGTCATAAACCTGATTTTCATTTGCATTTTCCTGAGGTAAGCTGAAAGTATCATTGATATCAGTTTCATCAATTTCATGTACACCTACAATCACCTTGTTTGGAAAAACAAAATAAGTCTCTTCATTTTCATAGTGCATATAAAAACCAGACACACTTTCTTCATCTTGTTCACTATGAAAATATACATCAACATGCTTATGAACACTAATATAAAACTGAAGTTCATCCTGATAAACTGATTTATGCATGCTATCAATCGGAAATATAAAGTGCTCAAACTCTACTTAACCAAATGAGTCATATATGTCATGAATTTGTAACTCACCTTGTGTGTCCAACCGACAGTCAAATGAGTAATCAGACTTGTATTCACACATGTCATCAACATCAGCCTCAGAAATTACTTCCACAATTTTTTAGTGTATCTTCACAATCACACACTGAACTAGCAACAACATGAAAGTAATCATCATAAAACTTGTTATCACATGCCGGATGATCTTCAACAATTACTTGATCATATCTTTCATCAGAAAATACAACATTTTCATCATAATCACGGTCACAACTAGAAGAGAAGAAATCTAATTTCTTTCTGCAGTATAACACTGTATCATCATCAAAATCACAACTAGCCAAATCTGAAACTTCATCGTGCTTTTCAAAAAGTGGATTGATAATTCCATGAAAAGCTCCTTTGTACACATTTTGACAAATGAGGGGCTGATCCATATCAACATCCTCATCATATAGCAGGTTGATAAACACCTTGAAAATACTTTCAACATCATGTGTACTTACAACATATGAGGAAGAAAAATCACTTACAACTTCATGGCATTCCTTTGCACAACTAGGTAACTCATCATTATGTGAAAATAATTCTTCAACTACTTCTTTATCCTCATATTGCAATGATGAACTTCCTTCAAAACTATCAACTACAAGCTAATTTGTACCATGCAGGGATAAAACATCATTTTCAGATTCGGAAGAAAGAACTCTACCTTCATTTTCATGAGAAAACTCACTCCCATCATTGCTCTCTTCTTCCCATGTTGCATCGGACTCGTAGGAAGATGGAAAAACACTTTCATTGTCCTTACCTTCACTTGGATAACAAGTTTCAGCCTCATCAACATTACTAGACTAGGGTACATACTGATCACTTTCAATTTCATTTTATGCTCCTTCATTCCATGACAGATCAACATTGTTGTTCTCATCAGCTGTAACACAGCTTTTAGCTTCTTCATTCCTATAAGACTCTCGCATTTGGGAAACATCAAGTGAATCAACTTTATCATCTACTGCTGTAACATTACAAACACATGTGTTCTTTTCAACAAAAACAGAATCAACTCTTTGTGACAAAGAAAATTCAACAACACATGTTCTTAAGTCTAAAATTTCAACAACATTTTTTGTAACAGCAGGGCATACTACATGCTGATATGAATTTGAAACTTCAACATGACATTCTCTTCCACTTTCAAATGCATCTTGCTGGCAAGCACCTCTAGAGAAATGGTTCTTTGTCAGTCCATACTTCATGTTATTTTCAATCTCTATGGCTGCCATGAATGTTTGATGCAAAGTCTTAGGTTCTTTATCCCACAACAAATAGCTCATATCCTTATCAAATGCATCAAAGTAGATAAATACAAACACTTGATCATTGGGTCTACAATTTTCAGGGATATCATTATAAACCTTTCCGAATCTGATGTTAAAATTAGGAACAAGTTCATCATTCTCAATCCTAATTTGTAACAACTTAGTAAATGCATCATGTGCACTTACTCTTTCACCGCATTGCAACATGAAGGTTGAATGAAACTCACTCCAAGAGGATAACAAACATGATGGTAAAAAATAAAACCACTCATGAGCATCATCTCTTAAAGTCTGAACAAATAATTTCATATGAACATCTTCATGTGCAATCTCAAAATCATCCATCAAATCAACAAACAACTGAATATGCTGACTTGCCGAATCATGTCGTTTCCCACAAAATATTGGCAATTTATTTCTAATTGTATTTGGAATAACATTGGGAAAACCATGTATGCCATTAAAACAAAATGGCATGTACCTTCTAGTAGAGATAGATCTATTGATACTACTGATGGGCTGCCCACTAGGTGAACTGAAATCCTCCATTCTTCACAGACTCAAGAATTTATTCACCAAAATGAAAATCAGATTTCTATCTTGCAGAAGATCTATAATCTCTCCACTAACTTTTACAAAAACATACTTTGATACTTCACATCAAACATGCTGCAACCTTTTCTTACTGAAGTATGCAACCAAACTCAAAAGGTCTCCTACTTTGTGCTGAAACCACTTAATGGAGAACAACCATTTGTATAAATTTCTTTCATGAAAAGATGAAGATTACCTGGACTAGAATTGTAGTGGTTGCTCCTTTTTCTTTTGACTGGAAATAAAGCAGATCTAGAGCATCTTTCATAGCTTCATCAGGTTCTTTTCTCACAGAGTCACCACCTCCTTGCAAAAGAAAATGTTTTACTTATTCTTGGATTTCTTTCCAACCACCATAAAACCTCATCAGGATCTTCAAAGACTGTCTATCAGAATTGAAAATTCCTCATATTTTCTTTCTAAGCATGCACTGATCAAACAGAAAACTCAGAGTTTCCACTCACACTCAGGGAGAATTTTATAAATATTTTTTTTGAATCTGACTCTATACAAACAACTAGACTCTAGGATGATTCAGCAAAGCAAGTTAACAACCATCTTAAACTTGCTGTCCTTTATTCCATTCCCCAGCGGAGTCACCAATTTGTTAGCACTTTTTCCTACAACACTTACCTAATGATGACAGTATACCTTATATACTTGAATGCAACCTCTTTTAGGCAAGAGAAAGGCTAATTGATAAGGATTGGATAATATCCTTCTTCATTTTTGAGCTCCACTGACTTAGGCAGGTATTACCTTTTAAAGATTACTGATACTTCAGCCTATGTATTTGGTGGATTATTTCATTCACTAGATATGTACCTAAAACCTCACTGTAACAACTTATAGAATACTTTAGAGATTGCAATGATTGATTTGAAACAGAGTATTATAAGCCAGGCTATGATTTTGATAAGATGAACCAATGAGACTAGGATTTGCATCCTTCTTCCTTTTGATTTTAGGAGGGGTAACCTAATCGATTCACTCACAAAGGAATCAACAAAATGGACAATATCTTGTTGATATGAGTCCTTAATGAGTTCAACTCATTTGTTCTAAAAACTAGATGAAATTGATTAATTTGTGTATAACTGAATGGAGAAAACACTTGCTCAGCAAACTCTAGATCAGTGCCTATTCCTTGGGAAAAGAGTCAATGAAAACATATGTCA
>MU227678.1:1210401-1243498 GCA_018584345.1 Thuja plicata
AAAGACTCACAAATGATTAGACACACTACCTTGTAGTAGGTATATTTCAGATGCCTTACAAATGAACTATACTAGAGCATAAACCACAGTCAAAAGAGACAAGACAATAATGAATAGGAATTGCACTATATTCTCATTAATCCAAGTTGTTTTTAGATATCTAGACAATAAACTCAAGAACTAAACATGAAAAATAAATATGCTTTACAAATAAAATCTCCAAACAAATGGTAACTTGTACTGAACCAAACAAAGATAGGAACAAGAACAAGACCAGGAACCTCCACAGGAACCAAAACAAGAACTTGAAATCAGAACCCTCAAAACAGAAAAGAGAAGAGAAGATATAGAAGAAGGAGAAACCCTAAAAACTATGTCTGGCCAACATCTGTCCTTCTCTCAAATCTAACTTTCACTCATTCCTTCTTTTCAAAATATCTAACCTTCTTGGTGACTTCACAAATCTGATTTTACTGGTCTTTCCAAGTCTTCAAAATATCTGATATATCTTTAATAACTGACTCCATCTGTCTGAGAAAATATCTGATTTTATCCTCATAATAGCTCTTTCATTCTTCCACTGAAAAGTCTTTGAAATCTGATTCTATCTGCAAAATATCTTTGAAATCTAGTCATATTTCCCTTTGAAAATATCTTCTCAAAAATCCTCCCGGAAAGCTCTAACAATCTGATTTATCCTCTAATAAATATCTTCCCATAAGTTCATCTGTCAAGAATTTAAAAACAAATAAATATATTTTTTGCTGTCTGTGCATATTCAATCTTTATTTCTCATCCACAAATATGATCTTCCTGGCAAAACCCTCTGACTTTAACTGTCTTCAAAAAACCCTCAGGGAATAAACATATGAAGATTTAGCAATAGAAAACTATAAAATTCCCTTTAAAAATTTATCTTGTGCACATTCTAAAGTCTTTGAAATCCTCACATTTATGCATATTTTTCCCAAAATTCACCAGATTTTGACATGTGTCACATGCTGATTCACTATCATAAACTGGTCTTTTAACTATGCCTTTAACCCCGGTTAGCCTTCTTCCTTTGTCTCTAAGTCTCTGAGTATTTTTTACTAACCACGGTTAAATCCGGAGACCACGCGATGAACCTTAGTCTCACAGTCTCTGAATAAATTCCCACTTAGCATTTTAAACTGGCGACCATGCGACCAACCACAGTCTCCAAGTCGCGAGAAATTTTAAGCTTATCTGTCAACCTTGGGCGACCTCGCGACTGACATCAGACGGCTAATTCCATCTGGCGACCATGTGACCAGCGGCTATCTCCTCATCGTGGCAGTCATCTTTGGCATCTGGCTACTTCGTGACTAACTGCTAGCAGTCAGTCACCAAGTCTCAGCGGTCTATCCCCTACATCTCCCGACTGCGTGACTAATCGCTAGCGGTCAATCGCCAAGTCTCAAAATTTCAGCGGTCACTTGCAATTTTTCTCCTGATTGAGCGACTGGATCCTCTCACGACTGTGCAACCAGAACTTCTCACGACCATGCGACCAGATGCCACGTGCCATTTTCATCAAAATTTGTTTTCCTCCATTTTTAGGCATAGAAACCGAGGCATCAAATGACTGGGCATGCGCGTGGATAGCGTCCTCACCTTCCTTCAAATTCATATGTTTGTGTTTTTGCATATAAAGACTCTTAAATCTATCTAAGGCATGAATGTGGGATAATTCATTTCCATGTTTGAAAGTGATTTTTGAAATTTGGGTTAAAATAATGTGGTTTTCCCATGCCTTTCGACCTCCAACCCTGAAGAGCTCGCCAAGAGCCTCTAGTCTCTCTTACTTACCTATAGAGAATGCGTTTTAGTATATAAATACCAAAAACAGCCACAACACAAGCAATATGGGATATTTCACTTTCACTGTTTTCCAGTTTTTGAGTTTCTAAACAACCTCTCTACTGATGCTGCTCACTAACTGCATTTCTTTATTGCAAATGAGGGCCACCAATGTCCTCCAGAGGTCAAGGTGCCAATTGTTATGGATTTACTTCTGCAATTTTCACTTTAAAACTTAAAAAAAAAACCTTCCCCATCATGGCTTTGGTGTGGTTTACTCTGTATTTCAATGCATTGCATTTAATATGAAATGCTCCATTTTAAAGAAAAAGAAAACCAACAATGATATGCGCTGACTTTCAAGGTATTGGTCTCTTGTATTAAGATGTTTTCATTCCCCTCTAAAAATGATGCGCAAGCTGCTGGTAATGCAGATATTTTAAAATGTCTGTGTTTCAAATCCTCCATCAAACAGAGGTTTAATAGAATCAAAATCATCGCATATTCCCTTCTTGACATACTGCGCATAATTAAATGGTGTTTGGCATTGGAAATTCCCATTCAAATATTACACAGCCTCTGTCTAACTTCAACGTGGACTTCTACCTGCATGCTCTCCAACGTTTGCATTCATTTTAATGTTTTTGATGTTTACTCAACATTAGCTTCAACATCCTACTTTTATTGTTGTGCTTCCTATTTACTGGGTAATGCATAGCCATCTCTCCATAATTCTATGCAGCCTGTCAATGTTTCTATTTTAGTGTGGGCTTAACCACCAAATGCTGTGCTTGATCAATCGAGTAGGCTTCTGGTCAATTTCGAAATTGCTATGTATATTGGCCGTATTCCCTTTTTTCATGCATTAATGGATACACATATGATGTGGTCATCCATTTAGAACATAGAAGAAACCTATAATGTTCTCTGACTTTGTAGTTGCAAGCTATCCCCATGAGAATGCAACTGGCATTAAAATATAACTCTGGCAATGTGGACCTTCCGACAAAATGTTGAATAGAAGATATCTGGATGGATTGGAATGATCGTCGCTTCGCATCATTTGAAAAACCTCTTGCAATGTTGCCTCTTGTCTATACTTCCATATTTTAAATTTTGAACATTAAGTACAAACCGGCGGCCCTTATAATCATTTTAGCACTTACGCAGATCGACCACAATTATGGCAATTGGCCTCCGGAACTGGCCTCAAAAATTCACTACAACAAGTAATCTAACTCTGGAATTTGGCAAAGAGATTCATTGATTACCATTGAATAAACATGAGGAAAGAGCTTCACCAGATTCATCCTCGGGCACAAGATATAACAGTGCAAACTTAGCCTTTCAGAAAACTTGTGTAGGTGTCAATGCTGAAACAACATAAATCTCCTTCAGATCGACCACTGCAAAATCATTGAAACAAGCTCTAAAATTTCATCATTAGGTCCAATAGTAGATTCATATGAAATGAGGATGGTCCCATAACCAGATCTTTAAAATAACATTCAGACAGAAAGTTATCATTCTTGCAAAATGGCCATTTTGAAAACTTAATTCTGTTTTGCACTGCAAACTGAACAAACACCTTTGAAACTGAACTTGCAAACTGATCAAAAAGATCTTTCAGAATTTCAACCTCTAGAGCCTGATTGAATGCCATATGTAGAACATGAATCCTCAACTATCTTATTTTGAAAGTGAACTTCTCAACTGATACAACTCTGCAAAGTTAGCACCCTAACCCTTTTCTGATTTTTAACATAGTGAAAAAGTAGAAACTGAATCTGGAATTAGCATGGAAAAGTAATCAAACGGATTGGTCAAAGTTTGAAAATATTCAAAGGAGCTCATTCCTAGGTCTACAATGCAGATCAAATTTCAATTACACCTATCCTCGAACTGGGTGCAAATAGGGAAACCTCAAAGTAGGTCATTTAATTCTGAATTCTATATTTTCTGTGAAACTTTTAATAAATCAGAAATGGAAAGGCTCTGGAAAAGTGGATAAATGGATTGGAAGGAATCTATAAATCCTTAGGTGAGTACACTCCTATGTTTTCAATAGGAGGGACAACTCAATCATCAAAAATTCTCACCTGGGTATAGATTTTCAAGACCTCAAAGTGGACAACTTAGTAATTCTGTACTTGAAAACACAGGAAATTAGAATTATTCACCAATGGAATGGTTCTAGAAAACTTGTCATGTGATTTCATAGGGATCTGCAAACTGGCAATATTGGAGTGTGTGATCATTGGAACATAGTACCAAAGGTACTTTCTCAATTGAATCAACTGGTTAAAAGTTATAACCTGTCAAACTGGGCTATTCAGATTTCTAGGCAGAACAAAAATACAAACAGTTTTGAGCAACCAACTTTGGGAAGCATGAAAACATATCAAATGGATTTGGAATGAGCTGAGATCTAAAAGATAAGTTCTTTGATATGCATATAACACATTCCAAAAGTGGAAAACTATGAAACTCAATAGGGTGCAAGATATTCAGATGCAAAGTAGGCTCCGGACAGTAAAATGACACCTTAGCAATATGCAGAATTAGGTGATCCCCTCAAAATTACTACTCCCTAAATATGTTAGAATCAGAATTCAGGAGTTGGAACCCACTGCATATGCCAAATGAAAGGAATTAAATCCTCTTCCCAATTTGTACCTCATGAAAATCATCCGGGCACCCTTTTCAAACATTCTAACTGAGCCTTCTCACCAAAGTTTTCAAGGGTGTTCACTTTGCTTATCTAAAAAATTTAACATGGTCACTCCAAATTTGTTCCAAATTTAGGAGTACCAATAGAAACATTAAAATATATGAGTCTCCATAGAAAATCATTAAGAACTCTACTCCTAATATTGAAAATATCATCATTCCTAAACTTCCATATATGCCATAGAATGTGACAAGTCCAGAATCTCTAAGTGGAGGAGAAGGATCTCTTCTCCTCTGAGCTGAGATATTCTTGATCTTATTCATGAAAAGTTGTTGAGAATTTAGAGTCCTATGTTTGGATACAGGACTCTTCAAATTCAACCCAAAATCAAGGTTTTCTATCTGTGGGAGATCAATTAACTTTTCAATGTTCGGACCAGAGGGAGAAATCTAACAAGACTCTTTATTAAAAGCTCTTCTGAGTGCTTCTAAGGAAGCTATAGTAGCATATGAGGACACTAGGATACTAACATAAAGGTTAGTAGAGACTTTAGGTTGGGGAGTGAAAGGATCTGATTTAGCGTCAATCTTTTTTCTGCACTAATTTTTGGGGCAATCTTTTTTCTATTCAATAATTGGCACTGGTGCCTCATGTGGCCTTCTCTTCTACATAGGAAGCATAAATTAATCCCTCCTAGGAAGGGGATTGGGAAATTATAGGTGTGTCCATCTAGGTCGAAGACAATCTGACCTGGGAGATCAATCCTTGGGTTGATCGTGATCAGAATTCTAGCATCTATGTGGGGGAGCAACACGTCAGTTTTGTCAACCCTAAGGACCGTACCGAAGGGTTTCAAGGGCCTAAGGAATAATGTTCCATAGGAATGGTAGTAGAATACCCATGGTAATCTAGTGGGGGCTCGATAAGGCTAACACTTTGTTGTGGGCAGCGTCAGGAGTCTAGGGCAGATCCCTAAAGTTGGCATTTCCAATCTTCCAGAATTGTCTGGTAATACTTTCTTTTTGGGATTTGGGGTTCTTAAAAAAAACAAAAAAAAAACCCTTTATGAACCATGCAAAGAAAGGAAAAATGGTATCCAAATTATTTCCCCCAAATATTGTGAAGCCAATCATTTAGGAAGGATCTAGACGAGAGTTAATTTAAGTCGTGGGCTGCCAAAAAAATTGTTGAGTTCCTAAGGCTATCCTTTTCTTTCTCAATAGAAATGGACATATGAGAATTAAGTTTGATAATACATACATTAGTAGGGATAGAGTTCTCACCTTCATCCTTGTTTCCTTCTCTTGTTATTGGTGCTCGGTTGCTATCGATAATGAACTTTGCTTCTTGTGGGTAACCATTTCCTCACCGAGTGCTTGTTTGAAGGTTTTTCCATGACCTTCTGAACTCGCACCTGGAGAATGAGTGCCCATTATTAGGTTTAGGTAATATAAAAGGGTTTGACAGTGTGGGGTTCTACATTAATTATTTTTAGGCCGAGATGACCACATATGTCAGCAACCAGAGACGTCCAATTTGCCGAGAGCTTTTTTCCTCCACATTTTTGATTTCATAGCATTGTTTTTATTGCATTTTCACACCATTATTTTATGCTATTTCCTCATTACAAAAATTTAATAAATTTTAACTACATGCAAAACAATTTTATCAAAGCAACACAAAAAAAAAACACCTTGATGTCATCATGATTGCCAATATTGACAGTGATCATGATGAACTAGTGGATAAGAATGTGCAACCCAATCATAGTTGTGCTGAAATTGAGATAATATAATACTTGCATTGTGGAAAAAAATTATAGCTTTTGTATTATTTACTTGAATTATATTAACTTTTCACGATGATTAAACTACATGCAGAACAATCAATATATGATAGCAAATGGAAAAGGAAACAACAATGTTGGTAGTGATTATGTTGATTTCGAAGAGGATGTGCATGATATTTATAGTAGTAGCATTGCTAAAATTTAGGTGAGTGCTATAAAACTTTACTTTTCCTTAATTAGGATATGATTGTTAGTTGTTAATTTAAACTATTTAAATACTTTGAGAAATACTATTTAATTTAATCTATTTAAATACTTTGAGCAATACTGTTTAATAAGCATGCCATGTGTGCACATGTGAGTAGGATAAGGAGTTAAATCAGTAAGTTTCTTAAGGGAATCCATTACTGTTGTCACAACAACCAACAATCTTCTAAATTAGGATTATCTCCATGGATCCAATCCACACCATACCCTATCAGAGTGCACTAAAGTTCACTCCTCCATACTGCTCCACAACCAACAACCATTGCCTCTCAACTGGGAGTCCCTTCCATGCCTCTCTCCCCAGTCTATTGGCTACACAGAGTGGACCATCCTTGCTGGCCCTGGATCATCTCCTATGATCCTCTTGGTAGACCTCCATGCCCACCCATCTACAGTGAGTGAATGTGCACCTGTAACCAAGAAACTTCAACAACAAGAATCAATTACCAAATCTCTTTCTCAGCCCAGATATTTTGATGGTGTTCAAAGGACTTTAGTCTTGAACATAAGAAAGGGAAGTGCAATAAGAATGGGCATTAATTTTGGCATTTTTTCATTAGAAACTTATGATTACATTATATTTGGTTCCTTCAATTACCTATGTAATCTAATGTGTTATTTTTTTCTTTTTGCAGAAATGTATTGATCATAAACTTAAAGAAGGGGATAAAGTTAATGTGTTAGATCCATATGATGGTGATATTGTCGGTATTGGGTGTATTCAATCCTTGTATATTGTACATGGAGTAAACTTTAAAGGAAGTGGAGTTGCAAATGTAAACATTTTAAAGGTGACTAGTAATGTACCCTTGCCTTATGAAGACAAAAAAAATGGGGTTGTTCGTTTGAAAGAGAAAGAGGGAACTTTCACACGATGGCCACTAAAGTATTTGACAAAAATGACATATTTGATCAACAATTTTATTATGTGTTATTTGATAGAAATTTTGGGTCACTGCTTTATAATATTGTAGTATTTTGAATGTGTTGTTTAGAGATTTTAATCGTCAAGGTGTATTTGAAAGAGTTGGAAACTTTTATACAACTTTGACATTTTTTATTATATTTACGTATATACTTTTTAGACAACTTTGACATTATAATTTGATATATATTTGCATTAATTTTTCTTATTGGATATTAACTTTATCTATCATCATTATGTTGAATCAATCTTTTAATTATAGATAGTTTAAGGATCAAGACAAATCCCTTAATGGTGAAAGAGTTCTAATAGTTTTAGTTTTGGAGAGAAAGGCCCTAGCAACTTGGCTGCTATGATGGATGCTGATGAATGCATTCCCCCTCAAGTAGTGTGCTAGGCACATGTGTTTTGAGTCATCCTTATGTGTATCTCAGCTTTGATTTGTCATTCTTGCATGCTGCTTCCTTTTTTGTGTGGTTTTATGTCTTTTATGTGCCCTTTTATTTCGTTTTTGATTTGGGGTTAACCTTTCCCTTGACTAGTTCGCACGTGTGATGGGAGAGCCAAGTAATAATGTTGATATCCTGCAGAGAGATGTGGAGATCATTATGGGTGATGTAGAGGATAGTGTTAATGAGAAGTGTAATGAGCCTATAGAGGGTATTAATGTGGGTAAAATCAATGAAAAAATGTCATATAAACAAATGGTGGCTGATAGTTTTTTGCTATTTTTGGTGAGTGCAGAATTGAATGAAGTCTTCAATTGGATATTGGTGGATGCATAACACGACAATATGGGATAGGCCATAACCAATGGAGGTGGACAAGGAACTGGAGGAGATGCCAAATCTAGTGGCGATGGAGGAGATAGTGGTAGGTCTCCTTCCCTCAATTTGAAAACCCTCTCTCTCTCACCTAACAAAGATATGGTAAGTGCCATTAAGGCCGAATATAGTAGGTTGAAGAGTTATTTTTGTTTTTATAGACAAAGAATCGATGCCATCCCATAAATTATTTGATGATTGATTGGCTTCAGTTTTGCAAATTGAAAATTCTAGAGTCACTCTGCCGCATTTAAATGCTAGGGTGTTGGTTGCTTTAACACCTAAAGTTGACTTTCCAGACTGTATTTCTCTTGAATTTCATGGGAAACTTTTATGCTGGGATATTTCAATGTTAGGAAATTTAAATGCTTGTTTTCATTGTTGATACAATGACCATACAAAGAAGGATTGTCCTGACCTAAAACATGGGCAGAGAGAAAAAATTTGATATAGTGAATAATTCTGAACAAGCAATACTAGTAATAGTGAAAAGAAATCCTCTGATAGTAAAGGTGAAATTGAATAATCTAACAATCCACATAGTAACAATAGTGCTTAGGCTTTGAATGAAATAAGTGTTCATCCTTATGAGAAACAATATTCTGCTATCAATACTGATACCCATATAAATATTGTGGATAAAAATATGTTTTCCACTTTTTCTAATCCCTTGTTTGATGAGGATTTTGAAGTTGTTCCCACTTGGAACTCTGTAGAGGGAGAGATCCCTTCTCCCCTAGATGCCCACCCATCAATTGAAAAGCCCTTTGTCATTGCAGGGGATAATACAACCCCCACCAAACTGAATGCTCAACATCTAGCCATCATTACTATCAATAAAAAAATTGATGAAATTAAAAAGGTAATAGGGAAAAATAGACCCTGAATGTGGTAATTAATTCCCCACCTGAATCACTCCAAATAGTGGCTTTCAATAAAGAGGAACAATTTATATAAGTGGTTAGGAAGAAAAGAAAGACAAGAGACAAAAATTCTCTGTCCAACAACAATAAAGGTAAAAGTAGCCTTCTAGATTGTTTTAACCATTTGTGAAAAAGCATAAAACCATTCTCCAAATAGTTGTTTATGTTGCACATCCATAATTGGGATGTTGAAGGGTTCGAGATGCCCGATAGGAAGTATAATGTAAGCCTTAAACTAATACCTAAATTTTTTTTAGAACATGATGCCTCCTGTCTCGGTAAGCCTATATCTCTTGATGAAATCAAAACAACTATTGATTCCTTTGCCAATGGAAAAGCACCTGGTTTGGATGGACTTCCTACTGAGCTCTACAAAAGGAATAAAGAATGGATATTGTGATGGGGGAATACAAAATGAATTTTTTTGGCTCAAAAATATTTCACTCTTTATGGAAAGCATGGAGTCAGGTGAGAGAGTTAATTTCAGATAGGGGTGCTATAGGTGGTGCTCCCTTCTATGCTATTGGGGACCGATCTATTTGGTGGGGGTTGTGTTATAATGGTAAACCTCTTCCTCTAACACAAAGTTGTTCTTCAAAACTTTGGAATTTGAAAGGGAAACCTTGATGGATGGGCACCTAGGGTCGTGGGAGTTCCTCAATTCTAAATTTAATATCCCTGCTTCATAGAAAAAGACACACACCCTAATCAATAAGGCATTGAATGACAAGTTGAAAGGAGATATTATAGATTCTGCATCATTTCTTAAAAATAGTAAATGGCTAGATGGAAATTTGTTGACTGCAACCACTACTAAACATTTGTATCACATTATTAAGAAGGAATCCTCTATCATTTCATGTGTGTCCTAGTGTTGGGGATCGGTTAACCCCTTTTCTAATTGGCAATTATTCTTTGAATATTTTTGGAAGTGCAAATCTGAACCAAAAAAGTCTATTTTAGGTGGCTACTTCTGATTAAAAAACTTGTTGTAGGTCATGTCTTATCTTCTTTAGGTGTAAATCCTGTTATTTGTAGTTTGTGTAATGGAGTTGAAACTTTTGAACATCTTTTTTTTGAATGTCTCCATGCACGCAAGATTTGGGCCATTATTCTTTGATCCCTTTGTCTTTAGAATTGTAAACTTGGTATTACTTGGAGTGAAATTCTTGGTGGTTATGTGGAGATATTTGACTCTAAAATGAATATTTTTTGGTTTGCACTTACAAATGAAATTCTTTGACTCTTTGGAAGGAAAGAAACATAGAATTTTTTTAGAAAGAGCAGAGGAAGCCTACTGAATTTAATTTTAAACTCATACACTTTCATATATGTTATAGGTACCTATGGTACTCAGTATCCCAAAAAGTAAATTCATGATGCTAGTGTAGGAAGGTAGTCTGATGATTCATAAGGATGAGGTGCAGTCTGCTCAATATGTCACAGAGCACCAAAGTTTTCTAGCCTTGACTGAAGTGGAAGATCTTAACAATCTCCTGAATAGATGCCATGTAGATCCCAAGGAACATGTGGATGCTAAAACAATTCATATTGTATAGGGTGAGCCTACAGAGTGGGAAGTAGGAGCAACATAGATACAATACTATGACTAGGATAATAATGCATGGGCCCCAAGGGACAATAACACCCAAGATACTGGTTGAGAGTAATTTAGAGTTTTGTTTACTTATCATTTTTGATGTAATTATGTAAATTGATAAGTATAGGTTATAGATTTGGAAATGTTAACAATCCCCCAATTTTGTAATTGTATATGTTATGGGGGTTGTGTGTAGTTATTGATAACTGATATTGGATCCTACTACTTAGTTGTATCTTTTGATAAACTATCTTAATAGAAAAAATCTTTTAATTCTAGTCTGTCGTAGCTTGTTCATGTGTAATACTCTTATTTGATTTTATGATTTAGTTCAAGTCTAATATTATATTTTTTTGCATTTTAAAATTTATTAAATTATTCATTTCGTAACTACATTTACTACCAAATAACATAAATGACCAAATAAACTACCAATTAAATGACCAAATAAACTACCAAATGACCAAATAAACTACCAAATGATCAAATAAATGACCAAATAAACTACTAAATGACCAATTAAATGACCAAATGACTAAATAAATGACCAAATAAACTACCAAATGACCAAATAAATTACTAAATGACCAAATAAATGACCACATAAATTACCAAATAAATAAATAAATGACCAAATAAACTACCAAAGACCAAATAAATGATCAAATGATCAAATAAATTACTAAATGACCAAATAAACTACTAAATGACCAAATGACCAAATAAATGATCAAATAAGCTACCAAATGACCAAAAAAATGACCAAATAAACTATCAAATGACCAAATAAACTACCAAATGACCAAATAAATGACCAAATAAACTACCAAACAAATGATCAAATCAATGACTAAAATAGTTTAGTCATAAATTTGGTCACGAGATAAATGACCGAAAATAAACTACCACTGATCATGTGACCAAATTTGGTCATTTATCTATAATTTTTGGTAGTTTATATGGTCATATATTATTATTTTTGTACTAGTGTACACGCCACAACTGACATCACCAATAATCATACAACTTACAACCCATAATCCTTAACATGTCTTCTATAATCCTTTAAGCTCACATAACCCGAATCATCACTATCACAATCCAGTATCACTATCACAATCATCACTATCACAATCCACTATCCATTCTTCACCAAAACACCATCAACTCATCCAATATGCAATATTAAGCCAAGAAACCTTAGAAATAAGATCACCATTTATCATTCTACATATCCTCATATTCTCTCATTCTGATTCAACTGTATAGTATCTGTACACTTCTATCAATCATCATACAACAGTAATAACTAGTCTGTTCTTCCTCCAAAGAAACATATGTTGACATCAGTCACAAAACATGAATGCCAACAACATTAGTAGTAGCCAATTCTAACAAAATCCAACTAGAAATAAATAAGAGAAGTTAGTCAAGCAGATTGGATTTCATAGAGGAATATTAACAGTTAAGATTAACAAGGGGAAACAAGCTCTTATAGAAGGCAGTAAGATTCTTACATCTATTTCTTATTTCTCACATTTTTTAAAGGATATTGAGTAGAAGAGAGTTGAAGCTCAATGGGAGCTACACAATTTAGTAAAATTTTTTGATCTAGTGAATCATTCCATTACAATTTTTGGAGCATCATTGAGAAGTATTAGTCATAAGCTCAAAACTTATCAAAATGAGTAGGAGAAAAGGGTCTCAGTTTTGTTAGAGCTTCATCGTCCATTGATTCCAAAGTTTAAAATTTTATAGAATGGAGTTAAAGATGTAGCAGTAATATCATCTCCACCTAATATGAGTACAGTGGATGCATTGCAAAATCTATCCTATTTGCTAACCGACTAGATAGTGATCACTGAGCATCTGAAGAAGATATGAGAGACTGACCCACATGTCTTACAGACCAATTTTGGAGATGTCTTTAATCAATTTTAATAGGTATATTCTAATCTCTTTGAATAAAATTTTGTTCTGATAATTTATTATAATACCTTTGTCATTGTGGTCAAAGGGGGAGTAGATATAGTATAGAGTGAAAATTTTGGCTAAGTATTTTGTATGAAGGAGTAGTACAAAGATGGTATATTTTTAATTACCATAGGGGAGTAATCCTACAGTCTAGCTTTGTACTTGTGTATTTTGGTTTAGCCAGACACTTAGCAATTTTTTCTAAGTGTTGCCATCAATGCCAAAGGGGGAGATTGTTGGCATCTGATGAAGATGATCATGTCCTAGATCATGTGGTGAATTTTGTGGTGTTGTCATTTCTTGAAAAAATTCTATTTCTCAAGTTAGATCAGTTATACCAGTGATGAAGGTGACTATACAAGGATTTGACTAAGTATCTAATGTATCAGTGATAATATAGTCTGGGATGGTGATTTTGGTGTGCGGTGATAATCTAAAGGATTCAGATGATGCAATCTTACATGAAGTATCTAAAGAGTCATATATATCTACATCTATGATTGGGTAAGCTAATTCAATGCACAAATGGATATTTGAGGAAAAACCTAGTGATATCGACAAGAACAATCAACCAATCAAGTCAAGGTGATGAAATCAAGGTAGTGATCAATTACGTGTCAAAGTTTGTTTTATTTATGAATTATATTATTGAGGGCCAAACTTGAGGAGTTAAATTTCCTAATGGTGTGATCTCTTATGGAGTTTGTTTAGTATTTGGAGGCTAATTGAGGTAACACATTTTAGGGTTATTCCACCAACCTTAAACTGTATATAAGAGATGAAATTGAAGGATAAAAGATTTTGGTTGTTGATGCGATGATTGTAGTGGTTGCAGTGGATGTGTATGTGAATAAAACAATCATTTGAGAAATGTTCAAGCATATCTATCAAGAAGAGTGTGCTAATTTCAGATCAGTTTATTTGAGTTCATTCTCAAGGTCAGTCTTAACCATCTTGTGTGTTAGTAAAACTCTAAGAAGGGGGGGGGGGGGGGGGAATCNGGGGGGGGGGGTGAATCAGTGGCCTATAAAATTAATCCTTAAATCAACCCTTTAAAACTTATTACCACTTTTAAGCCTCTAGTTATACTCAGTCCTACAAGATGAATAACTTGAAATACTTATAATAGATTACTACTTGTTGGAATGCTTTGTAAACCTTTCTTCTGTATGTTTACCGATAAGCAGTCTTTCATTTACCGAAAAATAGTAAATAGCTAGAGTATACCGATCAATCCAGAATTGCATATGTGAAATGTAAAATAGTAAAGTAATGAAACATAAACATATAACACATGGATTTTTAATGTGGAAACCCTGTGAAGGGAAAAACCAATGGGACCGGTACCCTAAATTTTCACTCTTCTAAAGTGAGCTCAGTTAAGAGCCAACCCTATTAAAGGTTACAAACACACTATTAGGTGTGACCTTGTTAGAGAATTTAAAAGATAGTTTGTCACCTAGTATCTGGCATCTAATGCTACCATCCTTGATCAAACACTCACTTGGCCTATCAATAGGTATCAGACATATCCAATGCTACTTTCTATGATCAAACTTTTTGATACTCCTTGGGATGTATCTCAATTATAAAAGAATTTTAAGTCCTACTCGGTTAAGAGACTTGATGCTTCAATGGTTAAACTAAAATATTAAATGATCTGTTCACACATACAACTTGAATTACAGATTTTTAGATCTATTGTAAGTGCATTACCTCTCTAATCAATATAATCAATTCAATATATTTTTTCCACACTGTTCTGCTTTGTGATGTTGTTTCACTATTTGTTGGTGTCTACAGAATCTAGCTCTTTCCTCAGCTTGTTGATTAGGTTTGAATGAAGAATTTATTCTCCTTTAGAATATCTTTAGCATCTATTTTCTCTTCTCTTTTTCACCCCACTCAATTCATAATGAATTAGGTTTGTCTCTTTATAGACATGTTTCACCGTTTCTTGGATTTATTGATTCTTGGTGTGATCCACAATTCTCGCCTATTAGATTTAATGAAAACTCCAGTTTTATCTCAAAAAGATCTTCTTGCCAGTTGGACAAAGAAACTTTAAATCCATTACTTATCCTCGGCTTTATCTAGTCGATTAAAACAATGATAAGTATTAGTTAAGTCTATTTATAACTCTTGACAACTAAGCATTTTGTCATTTCTGAACTCTCTATTCTGTCAGTCAACACTTTAGTTAGTCATTGGTGATAACTGACTGTTCCATTGGTATGACTTTAGTTGTCATCGAGATCTTCATCCTTGTCTTTTCCATTGGGCAACACTGTAATTTTGCCCTTCGGGTTACTGTGTGCTTTTCTCGTCGGGCAACACTGTGACTTTGCTCATCGATAATGCTATGCAATTTCTCATCAGGTAATACTGTGACTTTGTTCTTTTACTCTGACTATCTGTGTGCACTCCATCAGTGTATACAATCACTTTATGAATACTTAAATTATATGCATTACTGATAGCGTAGTCTTTTATTCATCGATTCTTTGAAGTCTTTGGTAGTATGTCCATGACCATACAAATTATATCAAGTTGACATCAATGAAAATACAATACATTAACTAATTTAATGTCTTGCATGATCATCAACTTAACATCTTTAAACATTCAATCAGTTATAGTTCATCAATCTCTCCCTTTGGCATTGATGGCAATACACTACATTATCATACTTTATTATCACTAATACAATATGAAATATAACATTTGAAGTTCATCAAACTACCAATCTTATGTACTATGACCGATACTAATATCTGGTCCTCGATAAGTTCATACAACTTAGATTTGATTCTTGCATCTTTCTTTTTATCTTCAATCCCTTCATTGGATAGATGTAGAGTCTTTCTTTCTCTGATGTGATGTGTTCTTCTTCTGTGTCAAACTCTCTCCCTTTGACTATTCTCTTTTCTCTTGATGTCTCTTGTCAACAATTTTCTTCTTTGTATGTACTCTCCCTTTCTTGTTACATCTCTCCTTCTGGATAATTTGATGGATATAATCTCTCCTTTATGTATAAACTCTCCCATGGATGTAATCTCTTCCTGAAGTGATAATATCTCTCCCTTAAGTGATAATGTATATAATCTCTCCCTTTGACAACAATTCCAAACAAATATTTTTGACACTAATGCCAAACATATCCTTTCTATCCACAATATACTCCTTGAATTTCTTAATCCATCAGAAATACAATAAATTTGGTGCTTGGAGTAGATAAATACCTTGTTGTGTATAGATTTATATTTGAAGTCCATCTCTCTGCTTGCATCAACATGAATGATATTCTGATAATATGTAGGTTGATGCAACCTTCTAGTCATTTTACTAACCAGTAGACAAGGTTCTGACCCTTAGTATCTTTCTCAAGTAATCAAATGCATCCCTGGGCAATGGCTTGGTGAAGATATTGACCAATTTTTCCTTTGATTGCACATACTCAAGTATCACCTCTCTTGCTTGAACTCATTCTCTTAAATAATGATACTTGATGGCAATATGCTTTGTTTTAGCATGCATGAATGGATTCTTGAAAATGTTTATTGCACTTGTATTATCATAATAGATAGATACTAGTTCAAGAATTTTCATATGCATACCTTCTAGTAACTGTTCGATCCATGCAATATTTGAGCAGTTTGTAGCAGAAACAACATACTCTGCTTCAACAGTAAACTGAGAGATGTATCCTTGTTTCTTGCTGATCCATGTGACAAGTCTGTCACCCATAAAGAATGTTTCTCCAGTTGTTCTCTTTCGGTCATCAATATTTCCTGCCCAATCAGCTTCGGTAAAGACCTTAAGTTCAAATTTTTCTTCTCTTCTATACCATAAGCCATATTCCTCAGTATTCTTTAGATATCTTAGAATTATTTTCACATCAGTCATATGTGATTCTCTGGGATTAGCAGAAAATCTTGCAACTATTCCTACTGCATGTGAAATATCTGGTCTAGTATGTACAACATAGATGAGTTTTCCAATCATAGATCTGTACAAAGTCTAATTTACCTCTAATGACTTTTCCTCCTTTGTTAGCTTACATCCATTTTCCATCAGTGTTCCAACTGGTTTGGACTCTTCCATCTTGAATATTTTCATTACTACTTTGATGTATTTGGATTGTGTAATGAAAATACCTTCATCTTGTTGCATGATCTGTAGACCAAGAAAGAACTTGATCTCTCCAAACATAGAAATCTCAAACTCTTTGCTCATTTAATGTGCAAATGATTTGCATAGCATATCATTCCCTCCAAATATGAAGTCATCAACAAATATCTCAACAATCAAAATGTTAGCATCAGTATCTTCCTTCAAATAAAGATTACTATTTTCACTAGTCCTTACAAATCCAATACTTATAAGATAGGAATGAAGTATTTCATACCAGGCTAGGGGTGCTTGCTTCAATCCATACAAGGCTTTACGTAGTCTACATACCATGTCCCTCTTGTCTGGATCAACAAACCCTTTTGGTTTTTTAATGTATACCTCTTCTTCAAGTATTCCATTTAGGAATGCAGACTTGACATCCATTTGATATACCTTGAATCCTTTACATGCAGCATAAGAAAATAATATTATTACTCCTTCTAGCCTAGAAATGGGTGCAAAGGTCTCTCCATAGTAAATCCCTTCTTCTTGTGCATACCCCTTGCATACTAGTCTTGCTTATTTCTGGTGACTTCTCCATTCTCATTCAGTTTATTCTTGAATATCCATTTTGTACCGATGACATTCTTATCATCTGGTCTCGGTACAAGTGTCCATGTCTTGTTTTTCTCTATCTACTCAATCTCCTCATTCATAGCACTAATCCATTCATTATTATCAAGTGCAACATTGATAGATTTTGGTTCATAATCACAAATTAGAAATCTTGTATTTTGAGACTTACTTCTGGTTCTCATACCAGCCTTCTTGTCTCCAATGATCTGGTTCTATGGATGGTTCTTTCTGACATATTTGGAAAGTACAGGTTCAGATCTTTGTCTATCATTTTGATCATCAGTTTTTCCTTCATTCTGTTCTCCATCACTTTGTGCATCATTTTGAGAAATATCCTGATCGTCGATATTTGTAGCCTGATGCTTAGGTGCAATGATCTGTTGCTCGGGAGCTCTACAATGTTGGTCAGGTAGAGTGTCAAGTTCTTCATTGTATACAAACCTGTTGTAGTCCTCTGGTTCTTTTGTGCTTTCCTTTTCATTCTTCTTTTCAAATTCATCTATCTTTACATTTGCACTTTCAACAATTTTGTTAGAGGCTTTATTGAGACATTTATAAGCCTTTCTCTTGGTGGAATACCCTAGAAATATTACTTGATCACTCTTGGATTCAATTTTTCCATTTCTATCATATTTTAAGATATAACATTGACTACCAAAATTTTTGAAATAACTCACATTAGGTGTGTAACCATACCAAAGCTCATAAGGTGTCTTCTTGGTGTCTTTCTTCAATTGTGCTCTGTTCAATGTCTAAACAATAGTACTAACAGCTTCTCTCTAGAATATTTGGGTGATTCCTTTCTCCATCATTAGTGTCCTTGCACAATCAACTATGGAGCTGTTCCTTCTTTCAACAATCCCATTTTGCTGTGGTGTTCTTGGTGCAGAGACCTGTCTTTTGATTCCATGCTCATTATAGAAGTTTGTGAATTCATCTAAAATAAATTCCCCTCCTCTATCTGATCTTAAGCATTTCAATTCTTTACCACTTTGTTACTCAACCATTGCTTTGTACCATTTAAACATCTTAAATGCTTCAGATTTATCCTTTAGAAACATAACTATCATCATTCTAGAGTAATCATCAACACAGAGAATAAAATATCTATCTCCATAATAAATCTTTGTCCTCATAGGTCCACATAAATCAGTATGGACTAATTCTAGAATGGAATCAAATGTATGGGTTTTTCTTTTGAAACTAGACTTTGTCATCTTACCTTTTTGACAATTCTTACACATGATATTGTCGGGCTTGGTCATCGTCGGTAAGCCTCTTACATTTCTCTTTTTTCTTATCTTTATCATGTTGTCAAATTTTACATGACACAATATTTTGTTCCACAACCATATGTCTTTGTTTCTAGCCATTAAGCAAGTGGTGTCAGTATCATTCAGATAGAATAAGTTACCTTTTGTCTACTCACCGGTACCAATCAGATTTCCTGATTCATTGAAGATCTTTGCCTTCTTATTTTCAAATGCTACCCTGTGACCTGAGTTATTCAACTGAGAAACACTCAATATATTATAATTCAATCCTTTCACCCAATAAGCATTTTCACATTTTATCAGGTTATTCAACATAATGGTTTCTCTACCTTCAATTGGACAAGGTGTATCATTATCCATTCTTACTGAACCGCCATTATAGTATTCAAAAGTCTCAAAATTTTGTTTGTCACTAGTCATGTGGTGAGTAAAACCACTATCTATGATCCATACATCACTTTTAATAACTTTAGATATGAGTGCAGTTTCTACATACCTTTCTTCATCATCATCTGAATCATCTTTTACTGCCATAAACACCATCTCGATGTCTTAATCAGAGTCTCTGTCAGTATCATCATCTTTTCATTTATCTAGGTAACTGTCCTTCTTTACTTTGTCCTTTTAGTATCATGTATCTCTTCTTTCTGATTGTCATTTGCTTCTGTAATCACCTTTGTCATACTTCTTTTTAAATGACCTGTCATTACATATTTCATCTTTTCTTCTGTTAGGACATCTTGCAACAAATTTTCCAATCTCTTTACAATTAAAACAAATAAGTGGTAATTTACCTTTGTATTTACCTTTGCCTCTCTACATTCTTCTAGCCATAAGTGCTTCAATTTCACCAATATCTTCTTCTTCTTCACTTTCACTATCACTATCTTTTCTCATAGGGTGTTTATGACTTGATTTACTTATTCTCAAAGAAGATTTGAATGCAAACTCTATGTTTGGTAAGACACTATTATCAAAGTTATTCATCTAAAATGAAATTAGTCTTCCAATCAAACTATCTAGAGTAACATTGCTATTTTCTACTTCTCTCACTTCTTTTATGGAAGATACTCTACTAGCATAAGTAGGCAGTAAGGTTCTTAGAATTTTACTTACCACTATATCTTCTTCTAGTACACCTCCAACTCCCCAGATAGCATTGACTACCTCTTTGATTTTTGTGCTGTACTGTGTGATGTTTTCACCTTATTTCATTTTGAGATCATCAAACTTTCCTCTAAGGATTTCTGCCTTGGCTCTCAAAACATTCTTGTCACCACCATGTACAAGCATAAATTTGTCCCACATTTGGTTTGTAGTCTTGCAGGTTTTGACATCTTCAAATTCAGCATCAGAGAGTGAGGAATCAAGCTCTATCATCATGTAGTTGTGTTCATGTTTCTCTCTCATTTGTTCAACTATTGGCACTCTTGTGGGAAACACATATTTAGTATCTAAGTATTGAGTAACATCATTTCTAATACCTGATAAGTGGAGTCTTATTCTACTTTGCCATGAAGCAAAATTGTCTTTGTTCAACTTGGGCACATCTCGTTTGTTCATCTTGTGATATTTATTTTAGGTCTTGAAACCTTCCTTCTAATCACACAAGCTCTGATACCAATTGTTAGTAATAAGTAATAGAGGGGGGGGGTGAATCAGTGGCCTCAAAAATTAATCATTAAATCAACCCTTTAAAACTTATTACCACTTTTAAGCCTCTAGTTAAACTTAGTCCTACAAGATGAATGCCTTGAAATACTTATAACAAATTACTACTTATCAAAATGATTTTTAAACCTTTCTTCTTTATGTTTACCGATAAGCAGTCTTTCATTTACTGAAACACAATAAATAACTAGAGTATACTGACCAAGCCAGAATTGTATATGTGAAATGTAAAATAGTAAATTAATGAAACGTAAACATATAACACATGGATTTTTAATGTGGAAACCCTCTTAAGAGAAAAACCACTGGGACTGTACCCCAAATTTTCACTCTTCTAAAGTGATCTCGGTTAAGAGCCAACCTCGTTAAAGGTTACAAACACACTATTAGGTGTGACCTTGTTAGAGGATTTAAAAGATAGTTTGTCACCTAGTATCTGGAATCCAATGCTACCATCCTAGATCAAACACTAACTTGGCCTGTCAATAGGTATCGGGCATATCCAATGCTACTTTCTGTGATTAGACTTTTTGATACTCCTTGGGATGTATCTCAATTACAAAAGACTTTTAAGTCGTGCTCAGTTAAGAGACTTGATGCTTCAATGGTTAAACTGAAACATTAAATGATCTGTTCACACATACAACTTGAATTGTATATTTTTAGATCTATTGTAAGTGCATTACCTCTTTGATCAATATAATCAATTCAATACCTTTGCTCCACACTGTTCTGCTCTGTGATATTGTTTCACTGTTTGTCGGTGTCTGCAGAATCTAGCTCTTTCCTCAGCTTGTTGATTAGGTTTGAATGGAGACTTTCTTCTCCTTCAGAATCTATTCAACATCTATTTTCTCTTCTCTTGTTCACCCCACTCAATTCGTAATGAATTGGGTTTGTCTCTTTATAGACATGTTTCACCATTTCTTGGATTTATTGATTCTTGGTGTGATCCACAATTCTCTCCAATTAGATTTAAAGCAAACTCCAATTTTATCTCAAAGAGATCTTCTTGCCAGCTAGACAAAGCAAATTTAAATCCATTACTTATCCTCGGCTTTATCTAGTTGATTAAAAAAATGATAAGTATTAGTTAAGTCTATTTATAGCTCTTGACAACTAAGCATTTTGTCATTTCTGAACTCTCTGTTCTGTTGGTCAACACTTCAGTTAGTCATCGGTGATAACCGACTATTCCGTCGGTGTGACTTCAGTTGTCATCAGGATCTTTGTCCTTGTCTTTTCCGTCAAGCAACACTGTAATTCTATTCGTCAGGTTACTCTATGCTTTTCTCATTAGGAAACACTGTGACTTTTCTCATCGGTAATGATGTGAAATTGCTCATCAGGTAACACTGTGACTTTGCTCTTTTACTCTGACCGTCGGTGTATACAATCACTTTGTAAATACTTTACTTATATGCATTACTGATAGCATAGTCTTTGATTCATCAGTCCTTTGATGTCTTTGGCAGTATGTCCATGACCATACAGATTATATCAAGTTGACATCAATGACAATACAATACATTAACTGATTTAATGTTTTGCATGACCATCAACTTAACATAATCAAAAATTCAATCAGTTATAGTTCATCACTTGTGATCAAATTCCTCTAACAAGGTTACTCCTAATAGGGTATGCAAGATCCTAACAGGTCTAAAGACTAAATCCTTTAATAGGGTGACTCGGATAAGGAGTTCTAAATCCCTTAATAGGGTATTTTGTAATAGGATTATTGTAATAGCTTCTAACCGGGCTATAGCTACACTTAACCAGGTATATCCTTAGAAGGATGTTGTAAATCCCCTAACAGGGAAAGAGTTATTGGTGCACTAGTAAGATTTGTGGGTGGTAATTCCCATCGTGGTTTTTCCCTCTAACAAGGGTTTCCATGATAAAATATTGGTGTCATTGTATTTCTTTCATGGATGTATGTTTTGATATGCTTTTATATTTCATTTAGCTTTGCATGTTGGTTACTTTGGAAGTTGATGAAAATATTTTGTAGATATGTGGTTACACTGATTCACCCCCCTCTTAGTACCTTATAATGATAACAAGCCTATCATTGTGCTAAGTAAATTTTATACTTGAGAAAAATATCGTGGAAGTGGATTACATTTAACTTG
Organism: Thuja plicata; assembly: GCA_018584345.1. Classification (NCBI taxonomy): domain Eukaryota; kingdom Viridiplantae; phylum Streptophyta; class Pinopsida; order Cupressales; family Cupressaceae; genus Thuja; species Thuja plicata. Next base: position 1,233,025 of record MU227678.1, read on the forward strand.
TTAACCTAAGGTTGTAAACCTAAAATGGACTAGCATAATCTAAGCATCACAATACTACTTAGATTGTTGCTCAACTACTAGAATCAAATCGTAATGGAAAGAACTATCTACTTCTTCAAATTTGTACTTAATTGAATTAATTAATGATAACTATTCTATGAAATAATATCTTCTATGTTATCTAAATAGTAACACAACCATAAAAGTACATGATACATCAACTAAGAATGAGTAGATAACTTATATTAATCAAGCAATTGATGTTGTCCAAAGCTACAAGAACACAATCATACATATCAAATAATATACTTCACCAAATTCTAAAACAAATCTAACAAATAAACTATTCTAATAATGCATAAAATAAATACAAAGGAGATGTACCTCAAGTGGGTCCTCTTGGGTACAATCTGGTTGAAATTAACAAAAGAAACAACTTGGATGATGCTCGGTTCATCCATGAATTCTCCATAAATAAATACATTTTCTCAAAAATGACTATAATAATGATATATTATCTTGAAAATAACATATTGACATTAATTCAAAGCTAGCATATATAGAACTTGCAAAAGTCGAAACTTTCAACCACACATGCATGAATTTTGGTTATAGATAAAAAAAGGTTTTGAAGGGACCCAAAACTCTTTACAACATGAAGCGACAAAAGATGAGCATGAGAAAAATTAAAAGAAACAAAAAACAACAACAATGAACAACCCAAAAAGGGTCACCGTGAATAGCCAAAAAAGAGATCAGAACACCTATCAAAAAAGACAACATCCAACCAAAACACTAGATCAAACCCCAGCGCACATAATTTTAGCTTTTTACTTCACGGTATCCTCCATCTTATCCTGGATTTATTCCATCCTCCTGATGATGGTCTTCAGATCATCCACATTTTTCTTAGCAGTGGAGGATTTTTTCTTACTACTAGCCCTTGTTCTGGTACCCAACCCTCCACTAGCTACCAGAGACACATCCCTATGTTAAACATCCTCACCCAGACCATTCTCCAACATATTCACCAAGGTTTTAAGGTTAGAAATGGAAACCTTCATGTTTTTTTGTTGTGCTAAAGGATATCAAAAATGGTACTCTCCATCTTATCAATCCTTTGATTCATGGCATTCTGGGTATTATCCATACTCTGTGAAGAAGTCTTATTATCCTCATTGATGCCTTTTTCCATCTGCTCTTGGAGTTTAATGTTTGTAGGCTCCAATTTTCTACTTTTCAGGTTCAACATTTTTATCTCTTGAAAGCACCACTTCTTGAACCTAAAGGAATACAGGGCCTTCACCTTGGTAGTTTGGAGAGTCCCAATAGTGTTTTCTTCCTTTTCATTAATATCATCAAAGATGAGTTTGATAGAAGACTCTCTTACCCATTTGTCACTTATACCTTTAGTCTCCTCCTAAATGTTCTCCTAATTATCCTAAGAAATAGGGACATCATGCCTGATACCAGCAAAAAAGTCATCCAGGGTAGGCACCTCCTCAATTTTGTCGCTCTCCTTTATGTCCAAGGTCTCCAGCTCAACATAATGGATAGCTTTTTCAACAAATTCATCTAAATTATGAGAATTTTGGACCATATTGTCTTCAGGAAATAGGTTATTCCTAGACATACCTTCCATGTTCTTAGCTGGATCTCTTATGTCCTTATTGGCCTTACAATATTTCTCATTGCTCTGCTTCATTATATCCTAATCCATGTTCTAGGTAGTCTCTTTAGTAAGAGTGATATTTTTATTAGCATGCTCTTGTTTCTTCTCTGAGTTCTCCTTAGTTTTCTCTTCAGCCTCACCCATATCCAGAATATCAACATCATTCTAAGAATCACCAGTATCCTCATCCTTCTTGTTAGGGATAGGTGTGTTCTGGACCTTAAAATCCCTGTCCTCCGTAGAGTCCTCTATATCATTCTCTTCATCAACACTGTACTCAATGACTTCCATCTTCTCGAGTTTAGTGCCATATTCTGATTACATAAAAAAAGGTTTTACAAGAACCTGAAACCTATAAATTTTTTTTTACAAATATTCAATAAAGTTATGCTAAAACTGTGCCATAGCACCCAGAAAGGAAATAAAAAAATCCAAGCAGGAAAGCAACCATGCAAAAACCCCCAAAGATATAAAAACATGAACATGGACAACAAAAAGACAAGACAAAAAATAGGAAAACTATATGCCATCCACAATGTCTTGTGCCTAGACAACCATAATCTACATATGATCAACATATTTCTTGAGATCTTCAGTCTCCTTGTCTTCCTTTGGGCTCGACTTCCTGGTGCTAGCTCACGTACGTTTGCCAGGTCTCATGGAATCCTTCACCTCTTTTCCATCCTTATTCCCTCTATCCTATTCTAGCTTCTCCATTAGGATCTTCACATGACCAATATATGCCTTTAAGCTTTCCAGACATTTCTCACCAATCTTGCACATAGTATCCTCTATTTTTTCCACTTTGTTATTCAATATGTGGATTTTCCCTACGAAGTCATCTTCCACTGCTCTGTCAGCTCTTTCCTTCAACTTGTTTTCCATGTTCCAGACTTTATTCGCCATTTCCACATGGGTTTTAGATCTCCCAACCACATCTTTCATCTCCTCCAAATAGACCAAAATAGGTTTATCCCCTATGTTGATGTTTTTGATGATATTGACCTCAACTTTCATGATCTCCATTTGCTTTTTAACATTGGCCATATCATCCAACATTTTACTCAAAGTACAGTTCCATGTTTCTTTGAGCTACTCTCAAGGGTTTCTCCAGCCTTCTATTTCCCTTTCCCCTGAATAAGAGTTTTGATAAGGGGATCGAGGATAGTATCCCTAATATGCTCATAGATGAGAAAATTCAAGCCCTCATGCAGGAGGATTGGCTTCTTAGTTTTCTTTATATGCTCATTGAGGGTTTCAATCAGAGAGATGTGAAAATAGAAATGGATACTAACCAAATCCTTGTGCCTGAAATGGTTAAGCAACATGAAGTGGTGAGAGTGTGCCCGCGTAAAATGACCATCTAGGGTTATGTACTCCATAATGACTAGCAACACATTACACCATATTTCTTTGATTTTGGAGACATCAATAAAGCCATTGGTTTTGGATTCACTAAAGTCCTCCTTCTCATTCTCTTATTTAGGGAACTTCTTCTTTGCCATATTAGAAATCTTTTTGTTCCTATAGAATCTGAGACCCTGGTTAGGGATACCAGAAACTTGAGCAATTAGCTCAATAGAAAGGGCACCAATTTTCCCATCCATGGTGATAGAATCCTTGTGCCAACCCCAAAAAAATCTCTGAGTCACAGATTTGTCAAAACCATGGATTTTTTCCAAGTAAGGAATAACTCCTCCCTTCTTTAGTTTGCGTTAAAACATGACCATTTCTACCTCTTTAAGGTTACTGTAGTTCACGGGTTCTTCCCTCTTAAGGTCTCCTCCCATGTTTCTAGAATTAAAACACAAATCACCTTTCACTTTCTCAGACTTTTAATTGCTATGGTTATCATTCACAACCAGAAGGAAACAGATGAAAATAATGACCCAAAAAGCGTGGGAAGTAAAAATATCATCAATTCTTCATCCTTCTCTCCAATCTTTCCAATACTTCTTGGTAGACTCTATAGTACTTGAGCACATACCTTTCCATAAATTAAACCATGGCCTCTTTATTTTTGATCTTTCATAATTAAATTTTGATTTGATATCATCATTAAAATTTTCAAGAATCTCTCAGATTGTGATGTCAGTAGATTTCACCCCATAATTTGCTAGGCTATCGGCTACACCATTTCTCTCCCTATACACATGGGAAATGTGGATTCGATCAAGTGTATTGATTATCTCCCTAACATTTTTAATGACATTTCTAATGGTCCACGAAGGGTTAGATTCACCTTTGAGACATTTTTTTATGTTCATGGATTCTCCTTCTAACCATATGTTTTGATAATTTAATTTTTTAGCTAATTCAAGACCATAGAAGGCTCCAAGAACCTCATCAACATGGTTGGTCTAGATTCCAAGAGGAACCATGATGGCAGTAATAAAATTACCTTTTCTACCTCTGATGATGCCACCACACCCATCAGGGATGGGGTTTCCTTTTGTAGTGCCATCAAAATTAATTTTAATCCATCCCTCAGGAGGAGTCATCCAAACATTGTTATCCCTTTTTCTATTCTTCACCTTAGTCTCATTTAGGTTTTAACAATTATCCCTTTGCTGGTAACTGGTACTTTTCTGCATGTGTCCTGTATTTAGGTTTTCATAAATTCCCTTTATGACTCTTTCAAACACCAAAGGAGGATTAGTGTGTTTATCTCTAAATATTTGTTTATTTCTTTCTTTCCACAAGTTCTAGGTAACATGAGGGGTAGCCAGGTTCTAAGCTTCAATTACAATATCATTAGAGCTAGGACACCACCATTGCAAGCAAAAATCCTAGATAGATAAAGGAAAAACCCAGCTAATATTCAATTTCTGCTGTAATAAAGACCATACCTACTGGGAAAAAGGGTAATGTAGGAGGAGATGGATATCATTTTCTTCAGTAGCACAACAAAAAAAACACCTATTAGGCATAGAGAAACCACTCTTCATAAGATTATCCATGGTTAGAGATTTATTTTGAATAAATATCCAATAGAAAATCTCAATCTTGGGAGTGTGGGATTTATTCCATGCATTAGCCCATAAAGGTTTAGTGGCAGGTTTTTCAAATTGTAGTAAGCTGGCATAAGCCACTGAAAATCACCTATTAGATGTGGGACCCCAAATCAAAACATCCTCTTTGTCATAAAAAATAATTTGATTTAGAAGAGCTTTGAATATCCCAACAAAAGATATAATAATCCCAGCAAGGTCCACCCAACCATTACCATTCCATTAATTTTCAAATTTACAACCATACCTATTGTTACACCAGTTCATAATATTAAAAAAATCATAAATTTGGTCTACTTTAACCAGAGACCCTATTTTCCCTAAGTGTGATCACACCCCTAATTATGTCAAGAAAATTACTCAAATATTGGCATAATTCATTAAAATTCATTTAATTTCCTAAAATTAAAGTGATTTCATCACTAACTTACATTAATTACATTGGCCTATTTTAATCAAATCAAAACAATTAAATACTTGGCTAAAGTAATTAATTAAAGGGAATTAAATAAGTCTCCTAATTACAACTCCTTAGTTGCAAAATGGAAAGTCAATCCATTAGCCAATGAGAGTTAAATCACTTGGATCGCTCACATGGATCACCAAAGATTCAATCTCCACCTCTCTTAACAAATCAATCTTGACCACTCATTCCTCAAATTATTTTATAAAAGGAATGAATTTTGAGCTCAATGGGCCCCTAATTTTAGAATTTGAAAGTAATCTTATGATGTTCTAATTTTGTAGAAATCTAAATGCATTCTTAGTTCATTATTCATAGAATTTCATAATCTTTCTTTAGAGCACTTAAAATGAACTTTGCATTAGCATTTAGCTTGCATTATATTTGAATCCTCCCTTCTAAGCTTGTATATGTCACTGATTTATGCATAATTTGAGGGAAATTACAACATTTATCATACTCTTCTTATATAGGAAGCAATATGTCAGTTTTAGTGGTTTCTATGTGCTTTTCCTCTAATATTTCATGTTTTTATCACTAATCTAATGACATATTGAAGTATTATGTTGTAGTTTGTAGGTACAATAAGTACACACATTTCTGGCGCCCATCATGGGGCAGATCCTCAGATTTCTCCTCATTTCTAAGATTTTTTTCACTCATTTGTGCTCTTTATTTTCAAGTACAGAGTCACATTTAGTGACCAAAAATTGCCTTTAGTTGCAATGGTTCACATCTAGGAAAGAGCCTCACATCCTAGATTTCTTAAATCACATTCAATGAATCTCACATCGCATCTCATAAAGGCTCACATCTGGTAATTTTTGCATCACCTTTAGTTGCAAAGGCTCACTTTTGGGATCCTTAATCGCATCCTGCATTTGTTGTGTTGCATTTGGTAAATGTAGTTGCATTTGGTTAGCTGTTGTGCAATTTTTGAAATTTGAATACTAATCTGCTAATCATGACTATTTTGGATGTTGAGCAACCTAAGAATTTCTTGCAGATTGCTGTTAGAGACCTTTTTATCAAAAAGTTGGATAAAAACTACTAACTAGTAGTTTTCAGGTTGCCTAAAGAAATCAACTTAACTCTATTCTTTCAAATTTTCAAATCTTAACTCTACTATGCTCTTTTCCTTTATGGAAAATTAGAAACTCAAAAATCAACTTAGAATTTGATAAGAATTTGGGGTAAATTGAACAAGCAAATTTGCTAAATTTGGAGTAATTGAACAATCAAACTTTGCTTACACATGCTTTGTCAAAGTTCTTAAATAGGCACCTAAATAATTGGATTTAAACACATTTCTTGGTCCAACTAGAGGATTATGCTCTTTTCCCAAGTTGGAAAATTAGAAAATTGTTATGGGGGATTAAGTCTTGAGTTATAAAATGTGAGGAAATGAACATGCTTGTTGTGCATATAGAAGAAAATGGCATGGAATATAAAAGTATGCTCTTCTTCTTGTTTTGAAGAATCATAAATCTAGACTCCTAAGTCACCAATCCTTTTACTTTCTTTCAAAATATTAGAGGGCCTACCGGTTGAGGAAAAAATCTCCCAGGAATGACCCAAGTCAGGACAGGTGAACGCCAGCCCTTCCATCTCACTATAAAAAAAATGCTTCCTTGAAGGTCAAAGCCTCAGAAGACGTAGTTGGTTTTGTCCTTGGAATTTTGACATCATTCCTTGAACATTCTTAAGTGTGTGTGGAGTGGAGCCGCTTGAATCTCACTTTCAATACTAAACACATTTGAGTACTCATAGGGCTATACGACTTATTTTTGCCTTGTGAAATTATATGGGGGACGATTGCAAATGGATGCCCACAATTAATAAACACTTGTAATAAAAGACAACCTAGTTTATCTTTGAAAGGGTGATAATATTTGTGCAAGGCAAATAGTAATTTCCCCAAGATACTCATCATTTTGTGCCCTCACTTATGTTTGGATTTGGCTAATATGACATCATGAGTGGAGGCATTGTGTGCTTGGTGATGGCCGTATTCTGATTAGCATGTGAGTGTGTACCTAAGTCTACAAGCAAATATTTTCATTCTATGCCTAGAATACAGGGAATAGGGATGTGTTTGGTCACCTAATGAACATTGCTTGATGTGTCTTAAAATGCACTAACAAGATAAATTCCTCAAACAAGAAACATTTACAACTCACTGACTTACATGTTGTTTAAAAACTCTCTGAAAAGTCTCATACAGACTGTTTTGTCAAAAAAAATTTCACGTACTTCAAGACAAACTGAATCAAAATTGAAAAACCATCAGAGGCTCACATTTGGTTATTCTTAGGCCACATTTGGTTGCATAAGCTCACATCTAAGGAAATTTCTCGCATTCAGTAATTCCTGGCTCACATGTAGGAAAGAAACTCACATTTAGTTTGTATAATCTCGCATTTGGCTAGCATTAGCTCGCATCTTATACATCAAAGCTCACATCTAGGGAGTCACATTTAGGACAGTGGGTACTTGCACATGTGTCACTCTTAGAAAATAATAGTTTTGTATACCCTTTTGGCTCTTCAATCTAGTCTTGTTGCTCTTGTTGGTCCATCTGTCATTGTTTAACAACTTATTTGGAAGTCTACCTGGCATGTCCTTTTAGATTCTCACAATTGGTCCCAAAATGTGTGGTATTTTCACTCAACAAAACCTCTTGATTCCCAGCTTACTATCAAGGCATTCTAACCCTCTGACACTGGAGTCAATCACTCTAAACAAACACATACACTCTTTCACAACTTAGACACACCTATTTGGACAAATTGGACATCCTATTTATATTATTGGAAATTTTTTGACAAAGTTGAGACCCAAATTTCATGGTTAACACAAGACATAATTAATACCTTGCTGACAAATCAGAGAGACCTCCTAGATTACTCAAGTTTAAACAATGAGAGACATCTCACAATCCCTTATTTGATCAAGACTCACCTGAAATGGATGCACCTCATCATGAATGAAGTGCGCCTTTTGACGAATCTAGCCAAGAACACGACAATAGAGAAAGTCAAGAAGAAATACATCATGGTCGACCTTTGTTTGGTTTTGATAGTGAGGAATATGTATCAAAAGAAGAGTATAAAAAACTCAAACAAAGTAGAAGGTTTCAAAGAACCTTAGAAAAGATCATAGGAGAAGACAAAGAGAAATATTTCCTACACTTAGATTCTCTTGGAGTCAAACTCCCTAAAGACTATGATGTTGACAGATTCAAGGAAAAGGAAGTACAAACACCTTTTTCCATACTCACCAAGAAATTAACCCAAATGCAAACAAAACTTGCGACACTCAAGCAAGAAAATAATAAACCAACAAAAAAGTACTCTTTGGAACACATATGTCCATTTCATTTTGACAAGAGTATAAACATGGTGTTGGAGATTTGATTCTCAACAGTTGATTGATTGTATGTTTGTCATTGATGACAACATATAATACATAGTAGTAATTCTGTATGTACTTATCAGAATGATGATATGAAGACTTTCATGGATAGATACATGTTGTTGACATGTTTATTATGTTATATTCATACACACAGACCCTGATATGATGTTTTAGTAAAGTTATGTAATTCTGTTATTGGCAGTTACAGTTCTGGTTGTGTAACTATTTAGGGCCAACATATATCACATTTCTCTTGAGTTGCACCTATCTTCTTTATATGCGTGTGTATATTCATGATTAGTTATGAGTTGATGATATTAATCCAAAGGTGCCAAACATTTTTCAAGAATATTACAAAGTTAGAGTTAAATTGGTGAGGCCGACTTAGTGAAGTGTTGCGTCTATTCAATTTATACTTGCACAGTTGTAATAATGCTTGTGTGCTTAGTAGAGCCAACAAGGATGTTATGAAGAGTTGTTTTTAGGTCCTATGATCTCATACTTTGAGTAAGATACTTATAGCAAGTCAAAGGTGACACGCTAAGTGTGAATGATACGGAAAGAGAAGAAAGATGTACAAAGTAGATTATCAGAGTTGGTTCATTCATCAAGAGTCTATGTGAAGAAGAAGTGAAAGATTGGAATACACTAGAACTGATCAAGATAGTAGGTCTACTCTATAGTTCATCATCAGATATAGTGCATATCTATTATACAAAAGGTTGTAGCCTTCTTCATCAAGCAGTGAGCTTTTGGACAGTGAGTCCACCACCCCTAACAGGGTTATTTGTAAAAGACTCCTAACAGGGTCTGACCCTTAACCAGGTCACTATACTTATTGAATTGTAAAGTACAACTCGTAATAGGGTTGATATATCTTCTAAAAGGGATTACTATAAACAAGTATAGTTTATTTTGGGTGCTAATTCCCACTGGGGTTTTTACCATTTGGTTTCCCTATAATCAAATTGTGTGTTGTGTACTATGTTATCTGATTAAGCATTTACTCATTGTATTTTGAAGTTAAAGAACTAAATTTATTGATAACTGATTCACCCCCTCCTCTCAGTTATCCTTTGGGACTATTCTAACAATTGGTATCAGAGCCAAGTGCCTTGGAGAAGAATCCTAACAGCTTAAGGTAGATCAGATGTCTTACTTCAAAAAAGAAAGCCCTAAGTTTGATGGAGAAAATTATTTGGATTAGAAAAATAAAATGATAACACATCTATAGTGTGTTGGCTTTGAGATCTTTGAAATTGCTACACAAGAGGTTGTAATTCCATCTCTGAAATACCTTGCAAAGGACGATGCTACTAATAGACAAAAGGATATATTTACACATAACGCAATTGCTAAAGAAGCCCTAATCAGCACCCTATCTGACAGTGAATTCTCTGAGATCAAGAAAATTGACAGAGCATATACCATATGGAAGTATTTAGAAGATATGTTTGAAGGAGATATTCAAGCAAATAATGCACGCAGGAAGACATGGAAAAAGAAATACAACAGTCTTGAGATGTTACCTGAAGAGAACATTAGAGCTTACAATTAGAGGATAAATGAATCAGTCTCTAGAATCAGAAACAATGGTGGAGAAATATTAGAAGAAGATATAATGGACAAGTTTCTAACTACTTTAACATTAGACTATGAAAACAAGATCAGTATTCTAGAGGAAACCATGCAATTCTCACAAGACTTCAAGAGAGAGATCTTGATCAACAAAATCTCTACATTTGAGATATCAAGATCGAAGACTGAACCTAAAAGTGAAAGAACTTTCAAAGCCTTAGTCCATGGTAAGAAATCCTTACAAATTTCTAGTCATAATGAGAAAGAAGAAGTTGATGAAGAACTAGAAGAAATCATTGCTATGATTGCTAGAAGAGAAAAGAAAGGTAAAGG
>MU227678.1:1280424-1300248 GCA_018584345.1 Thuja plicata
TCAACATCAAGGAACACATCAGGCACTAATAACCTACCCAAACCAGATATCCAAGGGTTTGAAACAGGGATAGGCTTATCAGAATTATTATAAAAGTATGTAAAGAGAGAGAAACCTGTTGTTCCCGAGGTTGAAGCATCTCTGATGTCCTTGAAATCATCTTTGAAGACACCAGCATCAATCTTTCTATTTTGTGTTGAACCTGGCAGAAGCTGAAGAAATTCGTCTGAGAAGATAGGTTTTCCTTTTTTCTCCTCTCCACTGCCTCCACTCGTAGAAGCCACGCTCACAACTCTACTCATCCTTGTGATATCTTAAAATTCCTTGATACTAAAACAAATCAATTCCCCAGTATCAACTATCTGTTCTGAACACAATTCTCTATAACTCTTAGAAGTTTCTTATCACCTTTGAAAATACTGCACTTGCTCTGAATATCACTTTTCACAGAAAAATAATCAACTTAGCTCTAAAATCTGAAAGCATGGTGAACAAGAATGAAAGCACGATCCTCTATTTATAGCCATCTCGATTCAGAGTACATGGCTCATGATTTGGAAATGTCAGTTCTGCCATTAAGTTACCCTGCCGTGAGCTTTCAAAAACCTAGCTGTAGTTGCATGAAGTTGACAGAAAATTGAATTTGAAATTATGAATCTTTGGCGCAATCATCAAATGTTTAAGACAACTGACATGGCATCCTCTGATTGGTTCTCTATCATACATCTCAGCTACCTTTTGTGCACAGTAATCAAAATTCATGTATCTGATTGGCCGCCGAGAGATCCGTTCTGTCATGTCATCTACTTGGCGCCGCATTTTAGATCTCGTTATTTGGCGACCTCGCGACTGTAGGAAGTCTTTTTGTCATGAGCACTTTTCTTTAACCATGGTTTAATCTCCAGACCTGGCGACAAAGCACATTCTTTACCTTGGCTGACCCAAGTTCATCTGGCGATCAGGCGACAATAGTGAAATCAAAGTTGCATGGGGTTAACACTAACTCGTCATTACTCTCCAGACTCGGCGACAAACCGTTCATTATTAATCTTTATAATTATCGCTAAGTCGCTAGATACTCTTGTTCTTTCTTAAGACTACACGACAACCCTAGTCGCTGAGTCAGGTGATAACCTTAACTTGATCTTTTTATATAGCACGTGCCTTTATTCTGTTTAGAGTGACCTTGCGACATACCTTAATCGCCAAGTCGGGAGGACTTTTTCCCTGGGGCACTTTTATCTCCAGATAACACGACCACCGTCAGATCTCTTTAATTTCTTCATCAAACGGTTGTCATTTAATCGCTGTATATTTCTTCATGCCCTTAAGTCATCTGGAGACCTTGTGACTAAAGGTAAACATACCTTAGTCTCTTTATCGCGTGATCCTTTTTCTCCTTCTAGCGATCTCCCGACAACCATTCAAATCATGACAGATGTCATCTGTTCCTTCGTCCACTTAATGCATATTGAAGAGCTAAGTCATTACTCCTATTCTGGCGATATCCCGACTGAGGGAAATCACTAACACCAAACAGTTAGTCACGTAGTCTAGACTGTTGTCCCTTAGCTGCCATTTTATCACGAGACCACGCAACTGAAGAAATACTTAACTGTTTGTCATGGCCTGATCTAGCGATCATGCGACATGAAGTGAATCGCAAAGTCTGATGACATTTCTTTGACCTTTTGACTTCTCTTGCAATCACCCGACTGAGCAGTGGGTCCCATTCTTTTCAAAGCTTATAACACAAAGTTCATGCGACTACCCGACTAAAAAGATATCGCCAAGTCTCGAGAGGCTGAGGGAATATTCTATTTTGTAAAGAGACTATGCGACACAAGGCAAAAACGAAGTCGGGAGAAGATTTAGCATATTCGTTCTTGGTAACGCGATCAGGTGACCCAACTTAAAGCACATGTCTTAAGTGACTGAAAAAAGGTAACGTTAAAATATAAGACATGACCTAGGGTTTTCAAATGCATCGTTTAACACTTAGTTGCCAGGGTTTTTCAGGGTTTTAGCAATTTTGACAAGGTTTAAGTATGAAGACCAGAAAATTTTCAGAGAGCAGGGCAAAGCAGCAAAAACAAGAAATACAACCAATAGATGGGATGGCTTGCATAGAATGAATCCATGGGCATCCAAGGAGAATGTTGAAGGGAAGGTGAAGATCAACAATATGACATAATGTATCCTGGATAACAGGGTCCACTTGAATGGGCAATGATATGGTGCCTTCAGAAGTACGCTCCAAATCATCATATGCTTTTATTGTGATGACATCATTTGTTATATTAGATTTCGTGCAACCCAACTATTTTATGAATTTTAGAGTGCACAAATTTAGGGCTGATCCATTATCTATCATGACCTGTTTGATGGAAAAATCTTTAACCATGACAGCAATATGGAGTAGGAGATTATGATTAGTTTCTTCTGAGGGTACATTTGTTGGTCTAAAGGAGACCCCACAAGAGGTAGACAGGTGTCCAATAGGGTTTTGGAATTTAGTGAGGTTGATGTCGCTGGGAACATGAGATTCTTGCAAGGGTTTATTGAGGATCTCTTGATAAGTGGGTGATGTGCGGAGAAGATCCAGGATGGAAATTTGGGCTAGGGTATTCCCTAGGTGTTCCAAATGTTGTATTGGGTCCCAGTAGATGGGGTGGGACCGGGACCTGTGACTGTTATCCTACCTCTATGAGTGGTGATGGTGCATTGGTTATCGACACCCTTGACATGGATGACATTGACAGAGGACTAGACTTGGGATATGCAGCCGATGAGATTATCGTAGTTGATATATGCATTTGTATAATCTTTTCTGTCAGCATTTTTTTCTTGTTTACCCTTCCCCTGATTAGAGGGCTGGGTAGGATATCCTGGGCCTATACCTGAAGTGTGTTTAGGGAATGCATTTTGATAAATTTTAAGGCCTGCATTTGGTGATGATTGGGCATGAGAATCCACTTCGATCTCCTTGTAGTCAATGAGATCCTAGATATAGTGTTTCAGCTTCATGCATTTGAGAGTGGTGTGTCCCTTAACGTGGTGGTATTCACAGTACTTGTTGTCTTTATACCATGCTGGCTTAGGAGTTGAGTGATCAAATGGCTGTATTTTAGGATACCTGACTTGGTTAGCTTGGACTAGCTTGTGGAAGATGACATCTATAGGTTCACCCAAAGGGGTAAACATGTGTTGTGGCATATTTGAAGTGTGAGGTCTTTTTTGTCCTTGCGGGACTGATATAGCATTTGTTTGATTCAAAGGACCTTGATAGTTGTGTTGATATGATGGCCCTGGAGGGGGATAGATAGTTGCACTTTGAGCATGCATGTTTTGGTGGTAAGTTGGCTAGGAATACATGGGATTGGGCTATTGATACATGGGAGGAGGTTGAGGGTACATTGGTGGTGCTTGCTAATAAGTCTGGGTAGGTGCATTAGGACTAGCTACCACAACTTGAACATGTTTGGTGTTAGTGGCTCCATCTGTTACCGCATTTTTGTTCTTGTTCCAGTATCGTGATCGATCATTGTTATGTTTTTCAGGCTAGGATTCTTTGTAGTGCTTAATGGTATCTTCTTCTACAAGACCTTGTTCAAGGTCCATACCCTTGATTCTGATGTCGTGATAAGTTTGTATACAGTTCATGCGCATGCGATAGGAAAGCTTAGGATGAAGGTCGTTAATGAAGATTTTGATAAGATGTTGCTCTGGGAGTTGGTAAGACAACCTTATAGTAAGCCCTTGCCAGCGCTAAAGATAATCAGCCAGGATTTCTCCTCCCTTTTGTTTGGAATTGCATAGGTCAAGGAGTGAGAGTTCATTTTTGACATTATGTGCGTATTGGGCCACAAAATTTTTAGATAATTCCATGAAAGTAGAGACTGTGTCGTAAGGGATTTTGTGGAACCATTCAAGAGTGGTGCCTCCTAAGCTTTTGGGAAATAGTCTCATGAGGAAGTTATTGCTATAGGCCACTTCTTCACAGGCCATGTAAAATTCTTTCACGTGACTCACAGGATTGCCCTTCCCCTGATATTTATCAAAGTTTGGGGTCTCAAAGTGCTTGGGGAAGGGTATAATAGTGATGGATCAATCAAATGGATAAGGACATACCTCTTCAAACTTGAATGTTTTAGTGTCTGTCCCAGCTTTTAGTTCCTTGAGAGCATTCTTCATTTCCTCCCATTCATGATTGATTTACGGGGGAGGATTGTTAATCGTGATTGCATGGTTTCCTTGGACCTGATATGGATCGAATGGTGAGTATGAAGGATTCTATGGGGGATATTGTGGTGTTTGGTATGATTATTTTTGGTCAACGTATATAGGTTGTTGTGGTGGAAGCTATGGTTGAGGGGAATATTGAAGTGGAGGAGGTGTCAGTGCTTGATAAGATTGTTGCAACTGTTGGAAATATGCTTGTATTTGTTACGGAATTGGATAGGTGGGATGAACTTAATACACACTTGTATAGGATGGAGGATAAGTGTTTTGTGGTAGAATGAACCCAGTGAGAACTTGTTGTGGAGGGGGAATTGTTTGTGATGTAGTGGAAGATGGCATGGCTATGTAATTAGCGGAATGAGTTTGCTATTGTTGCACGGGTTGGATAAAAGGATTAGAAAACTATTGCTGTGGTTGTGCCATGAGGGGATTTACCTCCTGCATTTGTGGTTGTGGCTGTTGTGTAGTTTGGATAGTGGGCTATGTAGTGGTGAAGGGGTTGATTGGTTGTTGTTGCACTTGAGATATGAATGGATTGGTGATTTGCTGTTGTTGGATAGGTTGCTGTTGTTGTTGCAGTTGGATAGGTTGTTGTTGTTTTTGCTGTTGATGTTGGATAGGTTGCTACTGTTGTTGCTATTGGATAGGTTGGGTGGGAATTTGGGGTACGATGAAGGGATTCATGGATGGTTGTAGTATGGGGGGATTTGGGTTGAACAACATTTGAGGTAGAACTGCTGGCATTCATTGTGATTGCATTGCTAGTGGAGTGGGAAAAGTGGACCCTTGTGGAAATAAGGGTTGGTTATAGGCATTGGTAGGTGGCATGCCTATGGTAAAGAAAGGTAGAATAGGCATGGAGACTTAGGTGCTTTGATGCTGTGAACTGGTTGTTGCATTTTGACTGGGTTGAGTAGGAATGGGTAGAATGGTGGTTTGCTGTGTGCTAACTGGTGGTGGTGGAAAGTTTGCAATGAATGTTGGGATTTCTTGTGAAAGAGGAGCAACTGTGGCTTGCAGAGGTGCTTGCATAGTGATAGGGGGTATTTTTTGTGCTGCTGATGTGGCATCAAGAGGCGGGGCTCCCGAGGTAGGTGAGGGTGTATTGTGTATGATAGAAGGTGGAATGGAGGGATGATCTACTTGCGTGAGAAGAGTTCCCACTTGTAGGGCTCGTTGAAGTGGATCAAAAACTTCATTTCTAGTGGGATAAGGCTATTCCCCTGGAAGGGCCATAGGTCATGTGAAAAGTGTGGGTATAATCCAAGGTAGAAGTTGAAGTCCTTGTTGTTGTATGTCCAAGAGTACCTGATTGCTGTTGCATCCACTCATGGCATTTACCATGTGGACATGCGCTGGATGATTGATAAATGTTTCCATGGTACTTAGAGTGGGAGTTTCATTAGTGTCTACCCAGATATGTTCAATTTGATCATTGGGCTGAGGTGCATAAGTAACCATGGTGTTGGTATTATCAGTCATAGGATTAGATGAGCTAGTGGCAAGATTAGGATCCATGTTCTTCCTCTTCTTAGTGGTTCGTGTGATAGGTGGCATTAAATGACTATCTTAAGGGGATATGAGATGCAAGATGTATGCAAGGATGCACCTAGGAAACTAAGGATGATGATTCTAGGATTACGATGTGCTTCTATGGATTAAGGATGACTTGATGTATGCAAGGATCAAGGGTTGCTTTCCCTAGTGTAGGATCAAGTGGATATGATTGTCTACCTAAGATAGACTTGTGGTCTTCGGTGAATGAGATTCTTTGCTAATGCGAACCAACCTTTTGATCAAGGTGATGAAGTTGCAAAAAGACAAAGGAGATTATCCTAAAACAATGCTTAGTTTAAGGACATTCAAGGATGGGGTTTGATTAAGATGTAGGTTTTTAGCAACTCAAAAGGGTATGCCATACCAAGTGAGGGGTGTGATCAAGAATGCTTTGGATGATGATTAGGATGATGCTAGGCTGATTAGGATTGATTTGATTAATGCAAGATCATGCTAGGATGAGTGTGTGATGTGTTCCTAAAGATGACAACCTAAGTGAGGTCCTAAAATGCAAGCTAAGTGAGCTTAAGAAGAGGAGGAACTTGTGTTTGTTGTGGTAAACCAACTAGTCATATTGTTGAAATCCAACAAACGCAGAGTTTAGATGATATTTTCCCATAAAATGAGCAACCTTGTTGTTGTAGATCACTTTTTCAAATTGTTCTCATTTATGGATTTCTTGCTTGACGGAATTGATAATGTGTTGGTACTTGGTAGCCTCTCGGGTTGTGTTTTTCTGTTCTCTTTGCACGGGTGGTAATGGAGTTTTTAGCTTCTTATGCTTCTTGGACTCAGTCATGTCCTATAAGTAGATCTGGTCTTGGATGAATAGTTGGAGGTTTTTAGGACATATCTCATAAAAGACCAATTTTTTTTCAAAAGGACGTTGTCTTGATAATCTGGCAAAAAGCTTGATCTTGTTCTGATTTTTTAATAGAACTAATTTCAATATAATCAAACTAGAAAATAACAAGCATGTGTCTGAAAACAATCTGACAAGGGACAAAGCAACCTTGAAGGATACAAGCATGTGACAAATTTGAATGTTGGATATTCTGTCTGTGTTTTAGATTTTTCAATGTTCTTCAAGCACTTCAAGCACAAAAATCTACCTAAGGTATTGGCATAGCATGAAAATACTTGCTTGTAAGCTTAGGCACACACACAAGAGCTAATCAAAATATGACCATCACCAAGCACGCAATGGCTCCAGTCATGATGCCATATTATCCAATTCCAAATGCTCAAGGTGGCACAAATGTACGAGTGATCTTGGGGAAGTTACTATCTTCCTTGCATAAGCATTATCACCTTTTGGGGGTGTTTCGGGTAGCTCCTAAGCCTAGAGTGTTTAGTATGGTTCTCCATTCGATTTTATCCTCTATGTCTACGCAAGCATGATTCAGGCGTATAGCCCCATAGAGCGTCTAGACAAAAGTGGTCATGTAAACGTGATTGAGACTACGAGGTCGCACTTAAGTTAGACGAGAGCCGAGTATAAGCTCAAATGCCAACCGATTTCCAAGGCTTTAACCCCAAGGAGTAAATTTGATTAATGTGAGTTAGAGTGGTGTGGCTTACACCTCATTCTCACGTGGGTCATTCCCGAGAGATTTTTCTCTCAACTGGCAAGCCCATCTAAAGGATTCAAAGTAAATTGGATTGGTGACAAAAAGGAGTCTGGATTTTTGATTTTCCCACAAGGGGAAAAGATCATAATCTCCTATCTAGTATCATTTTTGACATGCTTTGTTCTTTCCAAAAGATTCAATTGTTCAACACTAAGTAAGTGTGTCTAGGTTTTTGATCTTCCCAAAAGGGAAAAGAGCATAATCCCGTAACACTCACTTAGGATTAGACAAAAAAATCTAGCTAATTAGTCTAGGTGCCTAAAAAATATTAACACAAACACAATCATTTGGTTAATGTAGATCTGAGGCAACCTGCAATACAAATGTGAGTAGTCTTAAGATTGCATCTTTGACAAGCGGTGCTGCAAAACAACTGATTAGTAATTTCAAGTTTGGCCTTGGACAAGCGTTAAAAACACAAGAGCCACTTAATAATTGTTAGTACATGATAAATCCAACTTTGACAAAGCACAAACACCAGTTTAGGGTGAAAACACTGATTCTGGTTTTTGCCTAAAAATGACAGAAAGCAGAAAACATGCTAAAAACACAGAAAAATAGAGAGAGGCTATACCAGTCGGAGACACTGATTTGCAGAGGACAGACGCCGGTTATATGTAGATGCTGATTTGTGAATCATAGATGCTGGTTCATGAACCAGCATTTATGAGGATGTCGATGTACCTACAAGTACAAAAAGATAACAAATGAAGTTACTTTTTCTCCTTCTTAGTCTTTAGTTTGATCAAATTTAGCCATTTTGAGAGTATTAAAACAACTAAAAGCTAGTGTTCTTTGAACCATTATCAAGATTTATTCTCCTTAATGAAAATTTGGCATCATTTCTGCTTGTAAAATGAGTCTCTACTAAAAAAAAAAATGATAAGATGCCTAAAATTAATGGGAAAACCAAAAATCCTAATAAAACTGAAAAGTGATGTTTGCAAAGTCTCAAACTAGCTATTCCAGGTGGAGACGCCAGTGCAAAGCGGAGACGCTGGTTTAGCGCAGACACCAAATGACAGTTCAGGGAGAACCAACATTTGCACTGATGCCTCTACGTAAAACACAGACGTTGATCTTCCTACTTGGTGAAATTTGAAAAAGGAAAGACAAGAAATTAGAAATTTTAGGGACGTGGGTCCCACCGGGCGTGCCAGAATGTGTATGAGGAATTCTTCAATCTGTTGGGAGCAAGCTCAAACATGAAAAAATTAGTGGGTTGGCACATAAGATGAATTCAAAAGCATGTAAAAGAGCAAGCAATCAACAAAGAAATCAACATAACATCAGATTGAGCTTAAAAACAAGTAAGAATGCACCCTATTCTACTCATTTTGATTTTGTCTTTTAGATTGAATGTAGGCGTGCTCTCTCAAACACACAAAATATAATGGATCCCAATGCAATGCAAGATTGATAAACAAGAAGAAATATTCAAGAGCTAGTATGAAGAACTAGTCTCAAATCTTCTTCAGAACATTGACAAATCCAAAAAATAGAGAAAATATACAGGCCTAGGCAATCCTACCCAGCCCTATGATCAGGGGAAGGGTAAAAAAGCAGAACATGTTGACATAAAAGATTATACAAATGCATATATCAACTACGATAATCTCATTGGCTGCATATCCCAAGTCCAGTCCTCTGTCAATGTCATCCATGTCAAGGGTGCTGATAACCAATGCACCATCACTACTCGTAGAGGTAGGATAACAGTCACAGGTGCCGGTCCTGCCCCATCTATTGGGACCCAATACAACATTTTGGAACACCTAGGGAATACCCCAGCCCAAATTTCCATCCTAGATCTTCTCTGCACATCACCGACTTATCAAGAGATCCTCAATAAAGCCTTGCAAGAATCCCATGTTCCCAGCGACATCAACCTCACTGAATTCAAAACCTTGTCAAAAACCTGTCTGCCTCTTGTGGGGTCTCCTTTAGACCAACAGACGTACCCTCAGAAGAAGTCGATCATAATCTCTCGCTCTGTATCGCTGTCATTGTTAAAGATTTTTCCATCAAACGGGTCATGATAGATAATAGATCGACCCTAAATCTGTGCACTCTAAAATTCATAAAACAGTTGGGTTGCAAGGAAGTTGATATAAAAAATGATGTCATCACAATAAAAGCATATGATAATTTGGAGTGTACTTCTGAAGGCACCATATCATTTCCCATTCAAGTGGGCCTAGTTATCCAGGACACATTATGTCATATTGTTGATCTTGACCTTCCCTTCAACATTCTCCTTGGACACCCATGGATTCATTCTATGCAAGCTGTCCCATCCACCTACCATCAGTGCAAAAAATTCCCATATAAAGGCACTGAGATCACCATCTGCACAGATCCCAAGCCCTTTGAATACTACAATGCGTTGGAAACATCCTTTCCACATTCCAATCACTATCCTGGGATTGATATTGGCACCTCTGTCGCCAGCTCATCTCGAACCCATTCAGACCCAGAAACAATCCTCTCCTCCACCTTGTCCACAATCAAGATCAATAAAAAAGGTTGTGGTGAGTACACTTTATTTGATGCCTTCGCAGTTGGAGCACTGCCAATTGATCCTAACACTCAAGGCCACTAGCCTCATCGAAGCAAAATAGAATCAGAGACAACCAAGGCACTACAATTTGGTCCTACCACTTTTATATCAAAAGGTACTTTGAATGGACAACAAATGATACCAGACATCAACCAATGGATGTATAAAGATCCACCACCCAAGGACACAAGTTGCCTCAATTACTTCAAAGATAAGTACCCCACGACGCACAAACTGGTGACAGAAAAATGGAACTACCAAGGAGGTGTCCTTGGTTATGAAGAGAAAGGAATGAAAGATCCTATTATACCTACCCGACTAGAAAAGCACCTGTGCCTTGGCATGGGCTCTAAAACGAATGGGGGTACCAACGAGTTCATCGATTATTCCTCTTGTCCATCCCTGGGCGAAATCGCTGACATCGAAGTTATCCCAGAAGAGAAAGTTGTGAGAGCTTATGACAATGTTTTCAATGATGAAACCTTCCTAGGAAATTCTGTCCTACAACAACTTTCCATCCTCATCATTGACCTTCCCCTCCGCCATCCTGAACTCATAGACTGGGACCAACCAAGTGTTGTTCATGTTGACGAGTTCCAAAGTGAGGACGCGCTCCTAAGCTTTATGGGAGCAATTGAGCAAAGTAGCGACTGGGGGCAAGACTCAGCATGTGTCTACAAACTAGACCCAAAGGCATACTTTGGGGAAGAGGAGAAATTTAGTTGCAAAAATGACATAGAAAACAAAATTAAAAAAGAGAAAAATTGATCACCTAGCGAAAACCCCTTTGGGGCGCTATCTGATCATAAAAAAGTAAAAACAAAGGGCGTATCCCCTGGTGAAAAACTCTCTGAGGTGCCAGAGGATGAAGATTCTCCTCTTCCTCTGATATAAGATTACAAGCCTGAACAGTCATCAATTCTCATTGAAGAAGCAAAACCTATCAACCTGGGTACCAAAGAAAATCCCGCCATCACATACATAGCAGCATCTCTAACTGAAGCAGAAGAAAGTGATCTTGTCACTTTATTAAAGGAATCCATCAACAAGTTCGCATAGTCTTACTCCCACATGCCAGGATTAGATCCCAACTTGGTGGTTCACCATCTAGCAGTGGACCCGAACATCAAACCTGTCAAGCAAAAGCTCAAAAAGATGCACTACTTGTCAAAGAGGAGCTAGAGAAATTACTCCAAGCGAAGATCATCTGCCCCATTGACTATTCTGACTAGATCTCTAATATGGTGCCCATCTCTAAGCCTAATAAATCAATCAGGATAAGTATATATTTTAGAGATCTCAATAAGGCATGTCCCAAGGACAATTTCCCCTTGCCAAACATAGACATGATTGTGGATCTCACTGTAGGACATGAGATGTTGTCACTCATGGATGTTTTTTTTGGATATAATCAGATCTACATTGGAGAAGAAGATCAACATAAGATAGCATTCACAACCCCTTGGGACACCTTCTGCTATAACACGATGCCTTTTGGCTTAAAGAACATTGGGGCAACCTCTCAAAGAGCCATGACTATCATTTTCACTACAAGATTCACAAGATCCTCTAAGACTATGTGGATGATATCTTGGCAAAATCTATAAAAAGGGAAGATCACCTAGATGTTCTGGAATGCGTCTTTGATAGAATTGGACACTACTACTTAATTCTCAACCCTAATAAATGTGTCTTTGAAGTCACATCAGTCAAACTCCTAGGGTTTATTGTATCTAGACGAGGCATTGAAATCAATCCAAAGAAAGTACAAGCTATCATAGAGATGCCTTCACCAAAAACACTCCGATAGCTATGTAGCCTCCAAGGAAAGCTACAATTTTTGCACCATTTCATCTCTCAACTAGAAAAAAAGTGCCAACCATTCACTCATCTCTTGCGCAAAGACAACACATTTAAGTGGGATCCTCAATGTTAGAAGAGTTTTGAAAAAATCAAAAAATACTTGGCTATTCCACCCATCTCGGTATCACCTGTACCTGGTCGACCACTCATCCTACACATTTCTACTACTACCACAGCACTGGGGGCACTCCTTGCTCAATTGGATGATGAAGTCAAAGAAAGAGCTATTTATAATATAAGTCAAACCTTAGTGGGTTATGAGCTCAATTATTCTCCTATAGTAAAAGCATGTCTGGCAGTGGTCTTCGCCACTCAAAATTTTTTCCACTACATGCTTAGTCACACAACTGAGCTCATTTCAAAGGTGGATCCTCTCAATTACCTACTCTCCAGGACTACACTTACAGGTCGAATGGAAAAATGGGTTATGTTGCTAAGTGAATTTGATATTCAGTATGTCGACAGAAAAGCCATTAAAGGGCAAGTCATTGCCGATCAACTAGCTGAAGCCCCATTGGTAGATGCATATCCTTTGGTCACATAATTTCCAGATGAGAATTTGTACATGATAGAAGAACAACCAATGTGGCAACTCTACTTTGATGGGTCCTACACAGCTCATGGCGCAGGTGCAGGAATAACTTTTGTCACACCTCAAGGTGACTACATCCCCATGTTATTCAAATTGGGATTTCCCTACACAACCAACATTTCAGAATATGAAGCACTAATTGCAAGACTCTGCATGGCCATAGAATGGAACATCACAGATATCCAGGTCTTTGGCGACTCCCAACTCATCGTCAAACAAGTCTTGGATGAGTATCAAACCAAAGATGACAAATTGACGCCATATAAGTAGATGGTTGACAAGCTGAAAGAACACTTCCTCCACTTGTAGATAACATAAGTACCACACTTAAAGAACAAAGCTACTAATGCAATGGCCACAATTGGCTCCCTTCTTGAGATTCCTCATGAGTCTATGCAATATGAATTCTTAGTTAAGAAACTACTTGCTCCCGCTTACGAGAATGATGAATCAAATCGTGTATGTGTCTTGGTTGGTCCCCAGTCCTTGTGGTACCATGATATCCAAGATTACCTACAAAATGGTATCATATCTCCTCATCTCACTACAAACCAACTCCAAAACTTTATCCGCAGAGCTTCCCGATACACCCTCATAGCCAACACCCTTTATCATTGAGGTTATCACAACATGCTCTCTATATGTCTAGATGAAAATGAAGCCACCCAAGCTTTACAAGAGGTACATGCTGGAATATACGGTGCACACATGAGTGGCATGGTCCTAGCCAAACAACTTCTACGTACAGGGTACTATTGGCCTGCAATGGAACATGATGCTTGTGAGTTCGTCAAAAAGTGCCTACCTTGTCAACAACATGCTAATTTGATCCATGCTCTTGCTCAGGACCTCAAACCTATTGCGCCTCCTTGGCCCTTCTCTTGTTGGGGTTTTGACCTCATTGGTAAAATTACTCCCCTCTCTTCTAAAGGCCACAAGTACATAATCACAGCTATAGAGTACTTTACAAAGTGGGTCAAAGCAATTCTGCTTACACTCACTACTGGTGTCCAGATATCCAATTTCATCCTCTATCACATCATTTTTTGCTTTGGCATACCCTCCACCATCTTCAAAGATCATAGTACACCATTTGAAAATCAACACGTCAGTGATCTTTGTGCTTTCCTCCATATCCATCACCATTTCTCTAGTCCATATTTCTTGCAAGGTAACGGCCAAGCCGAGGCAACTAATAAAACCATCCTCAAAATCCTCAAGAAAGTTGTCAATAATACTGGTCATGACTAGCATCTCCAGATCAATCCTACCGTCTGGGCATATTGCACTTCATACTGCACTCCTACTGGCACCACTCCCTACTCCCTAGTCTATGGTGCTGAAGTAGTCTTACCAATTAAGGTTGAACTACCCTCCCTTTGAGTATCACTAAGAGGCTTGATTGATGATGAAGATTACTGAGTGACATGACTCACATAGCTTGATCTATTACATGAAAAGCACCATCAAGCTTATTATCACTTGATTGTTTACCAGAATAGACTCAAGTAGAACTATAACAAGAAGGTCCACCCATGCCAGTTCCAGGTAGGGGACCTTTTTCTAAAAGAAAATTAGAAAGTGGGTACTGATCGGGAAAAGAAAGGCAAGTTTGAAGTCACCTAGCAAGGCCCATATGTTGTCACTGCATGCTTCGGTTCTGGGGCATATCAAATATCTACTCTAGAAGGAGAACCATTGAATGATCCTATCAACATCATTCATCTTTGGCACTTCTATGATTGACGACTGGTTGTTCATTCCAGTTATCTTAGAAAATCCATAAAAAAAATAAATATAAAAAGTCCTAAAAAAAGCACAAAAACAATGTAAAATAGTCTTGAAAAAAATCTCTAAAAAGTGAAAAATGAAGCTGAAAAAAATGGTTGTCCCAGTGAAAACCTGGTAAACAGGCACTTGGGCAATATAAAAAAAATAAAATAAAAAAGATCCAAAGAAATCAAAAATAAAAAAAAAAGAGAAAAACTTTCGTCCAACGGTGAAAACTTGGCAATCAGGTGCCTTGGACAAGTATGGGTAATGAAAACCTAGAAACAGGCATCACACATAATGGATTGTTCCATTATCTATCAAAATGTCATTTCCTTCCATCACCAGTACCACATCTCCACTAATCTCCGCACTTCCTATATTCCCTGGGTGTTCGCATATCATATGCACTAGTCCGCAATGATCTTCCTATCTCGTATCCTGAGCTTTTGTACACATAATATTGTATATTATTGTCCATACATTGTACTATCCCAAACCCTGAATGTTAGTCCTATATATTTCTCGTGTCTTGAGTTGCTCCTTGTAAGATCCTACACTTGTTCTACAGTTTGCTTGTAGTGCACATTTTATCAATCACCTTGGTAAGTCCCATATTTCTGGAAATAAGTCTTGAGGATGTATCCTTCCTCTCATCAACTTAAATCTAGATCATTTTCATCGTTGGGTTCTTGTAGGATGTATCTTTCCTCTTGAACTAATCAATCAGCACATGCAACTATCATGCACATCAAGACAAGTAACATGATCCAATCAAATCTCGACAGCAACCTTTTTACATAATCACTATAACTAATCGCTTGTAATTAATCGCTTAGTTTGATCCTTGTACATTCATAACACATTCAATCTTCTCGCCGCCATGCTAACATCCTGAGTTGTTATCCTGCTAACATTCCCTGCCCGATCCTCCATAGTCCACTCGTTTGGTTTATCCATTGATTGTGAAACAAAAAATAAAATAAAAAATATGTGAGTCCCATTGCACCCATTGCATCCACTTCGTCCATTACCTCTAGTATCATTATTGCATCTATCATTATTCATTAAAATTTAGTTACATTATTCATAATTTTAGATTCATTAGACTCATTAGATTCATCATTAGATTGCATTAGATCCATCATTCAGGTCACATTGTCCATTATTAAATTGCATTAATCATCAAGTCAGTCATTTACTTGCATAGTTAGTATCATTTTAGAACTTTGCATTATTAATCCATTATTTAGCTTGCATTGTTACTCCATTTTAGATTCATTATCTTGCATTGATAATTCATTTTAGTTCATCTATTTTAGGTTTATCTTGCATTGTTAATTTAGCTTGCATACTTTATCCTTTTTTAAGTTCAATTTATTATCTTGCATTGTTAATCCATTTTAGATTCATTTTAAGTCTTGCATTTTTAAAAACATTTACATCTTGCATAATTAAGTCATTTTAATCTTTAGATTCATTTTTTGTTAAAACATTTAGATTTCATTGTTCACTCATTTACACATTCATTTTAGTCTTGCATAGTTCATCCATTTTAGATTCATCTGACATTCATTTAATTCATCTTGCATAATTCATCCATTTTAGGTTCATCTTGAATTTATCCATTTTTATCATCTCACATTATTACAACATTTAGATTCAGGTACCACTTGGATAATCAATTCCTTTAGATTCATTTTAGTCTTGCATTTGTTAAAACATCATTTAGATTCATCTGGCATTCCTATACACATTCATCAGCATATATATTGCATACATCATAAAAACACATCACATCCTGCATCCACACATGTCAGTACAACATATATATATATATATATATATATATCATCCATCCTGTATAAGTCATACATCATATATACATAATCAGGTCATCCATATACATCACATCCTGCAAGCATCAAATGTCAGTAATCATATAGGTGTATGGATCAACACATCATAAGCCATCATAAGAGTCCTCATCATTCATATATATATATATATATCAATGTCTGTCAATAAAATACATCACGTGCACCTCGGTGCCAATATACATGTATATCTCAAAAATACAAAACTGTGTGTCATCTGATCCTCTGATTAATCATGCCAGTGGCTATGAGAATCCACCTCCCTGCCCTGGTGGTGGATGTGGTGACATCCCCACTAATCCCTACGATGCTGAAGTCTGCACTGTGCTCTGAGAACAAGACCTCTCTGAGTAATCTCGTCTCTGTCCCTAAGGAACTAGCTGATGATACAAGGCATGATAGTGCGATGCCTCCCTGCCTACCCTGTTTGCATCTCTATGAGCTGCGAATGCCTCGGCCACCACCTACCCTAGTAGAAAGCAATCGATCTGAACATATGATATGTATAGAAAGTCCTCAAACCTGTCCTCCACTCTTGCCACCCAATCCATAGTCCCCCATGGCTTGCATAGTCTGTATGGGGTCCAGCTGAAAACATGTACCTCATCTAAAAGTCACCGCCAATATCCAGTCTGGCCGACAGAGGTGTATCTCAAGGGAAGCCTATAACTGGAGGCATAGGTCTCCCTAGGCTGTCATGAATCCTAAACTCTCATAGGCCAGAACACTGTAATGTGCTCCCAAGCCCACACTAACATCAAGGTTACTCCAGTACCCATGTTGCATGCCTCGCGGTACACAACCATGTGTAGATTATGGTATAGCTATCCTAGGACAACATACCCCCAGCAATAAGAGGTCCCCTTCTCCAACAACTGTGCTAGCACCCATGAGCATCCCATGCCAAAACCATGTCCCACCAAGTCAGCTAACATGCATCCCCTGATCAATCCCGCCAGATAAAGAGCTATCCACCACAATCTCCTATCAACTGCTGGCTGCTAGGGCATCCAGGTCTGGTATGTCAGAATCTGCCTCATCAACTGCCTAAAAGAAATCTCCATATATTGATCACTGTCCTCCAACCATTACCGAGGAATCACCCCTCAGATAGGTATCCGTAGAATTTTCCAGACATCCTGCAAAGTGATGGTCGCCTCTCCAGTAGGAAAGTGAAAGGTGGTGGTGTCACTGAGCCACCGCTTGATCAATGTGATCATCATCCCATTGTGCGTTTGTAGCCTAGGCCAATGGGGCACATAGTCTAACCCAACTACAAGTAATAACCCCTAGTCATGCTCTATAAGCTATGACTCCAACTGCATGGTAGGAGGCTAATGCTCTCGCGATCCCAATGGTGGGACTGCTCCTACAAGAATTTTAGAAATCTACCATGTCAGTCACCTTTTCTTCTAGTCCTAGTCTAAACCCTCCCAAAGTGGGGCATCTTGTCCCTAGATCTTTTTCTAACCCATCCCCGACCTTCGCTAGGTCCCTCCATTTCTCTCCCTCTCGGCATTTTCCCTTTTAGTCACAGACACCGGTTCAGTCGGAAATGTCGGTTCATACATCGACGTCTCTGACATCCTTTCCTATAGACCACCATCTTCAAAGACACGGGTCTAGATCTGGCATCTTTAAAGATGCTGCTCTGGCACCGTCATCTTCGGAGACGTTGATTCAGGAATCGACATCTGTGAAGATGTCGATCCAGGATCAACGTCCTCAAAGATGTCAGTTCGAGAACCGGCATCTCTGGTCCAAAATTCAAATTTCCCCTCAATAATGCCCCATCTAGCCCCCCAAAGAATTAAATAACTTCACTAGCAATAAATGCGAGGTCTCAGATAGCCCACTCACCGGTACCGGTCACTCGACATGCCTCCCATGTGTGCGCACATGCTCTCCCAACTACCCCTTCATCCTCTTGTTAGCCATCTTTTCACTCCAGAGCTTTGATTTCACTATTTACTATTCACAAATGATCTTCTTTAACCACTCCAGCCCCTCTTATAGCCCTTATTTTCCCCAATTTTTTTTCCCACCCCTGTTTCCCCTCGCCCATGTATTTTTTTGTGTATATTGTTCTTTTGTAAAGCTTGAATATGCATAAAATTTCAAAACCATTCAAAAATCACAAAAAATCCAAAAAAAAAAAACCAAAAAAATCTAAAAATTCCAAAACATCAAATATTCTCCAAAATCATGTAATAAACACTTCATTCTTTCCGTAATTTTACAGATCTTCATTTTCAACAAGGCTTTGACTCATGCAACTGCGACACTATTTTTCACCAAATCAATTTTGCAACTGACTGTCCTTGCTCTCCATCCTGTTCACAGCTTTTTCCAGTGAATCTCTTTTATCAAATCAAATACAATCTTTTCCTATCAGGATGCATCCTTTCAGCATCAGCTTATCAAATCCTTCATCACATGAATCTTATTCATGGCAAGAACTTTGGACCAAATGACTGCTTGGTCATGAGGCCTTCTTTATTGATTTATCATTTTGTGTTAGTTCAAACCTACTCACCACTACCTCGATCTGTTATATCTTGGTGCATTGTGACTGGTCACCACTAATACATGCATCTTTTGCAGTGTGCTTTTGTTTGTGCGTCTAGTCCATGCAAAGGAATCTTGTCATTTGTGTTTTCTAACACCTGATGCATACCTCCTATTGCAATATCAAAATTGGATGTGCTCTCCATATTTTTCACACAAATGGATCCCAATGCTTATTTAGCTATATTTACATTCATTTGCATTTGTATTCTTAGCTGCATTCTTAATTACATTTCAGAAGGCTTCTATTTATTCCCTCCTTCCTTTCCTCTCTCTTGTTGCGTCCTTTTTTGAGAAAATCCCATAACCTTCTCCTCACTGTGTTCTTTTCTTGAGGGGGCACAACCCCGTACCTTCATTGCTTCAGCACGACTCCTAGAAACCCTCTTCCTCTGGGGCAACTCATTTTCTTGTCTTTGACGAAATGTCACTTGCGATGCCACATCAAAGAGGGGCAAAATGTAGACGTCCAAAAATATTAATATTATTATTAATATTATTTTCCCTCTTATTCCTCTAACTATTTAATTAAATCAATTAAATAGCTTCATTTGCTAGTATTTATCAATAGTGTAAATACTATTCTAATGTATTTTATTTAAATACATTTGTCTCATGAAATTCCCTTTTTTTAATAAATTTACATTTATTAAATCCTCCATTTTCCTAATTCTTCTAAACCATAATTTATTCAAATTTGATTTGAATAATACCCTAAAAACCTAGCTAGGAACCTATTAATCCTACCCTAAAGCCTACCCTATTCCCATCACCTCATTTCTTAAGTATACTTCCCCACCTAACTGTCCTTTAACTATGCTTAATGGGTGATTCCTAACCTTTTTAAGGCTAATGGAATTCTCACCCACACGGGAAAATTCTCTCCAAAATGGGCACCCATTCCTCTTTAATTCCTTCTTACAACTTTGTCTCCCCTTTTGAAATATTGAGCTACTCAATATTAAATACCAATTTTGAATCAAAATTGGCCATCTTTTCAAGTCTATGTGTCCCTTATGTGGCTCTTATGTGGGTGTCACATAGGTTCCACTTCATCCAAGCCTCTTCCTCTCTCCAAAAACTCTATAAATAGAGGCCTTCTCCTCTCATATTTTCATCTCTCAATTTTGCATTGTTATTATGTTAGCATAGCTCTAGATTTTA
>MU227678.1:1301351-1325522 GCA_018584345.1 Thuja plicata
CTAGTCTCAAATCTTCTTCAAGATGATATTCTAAGCTATGAAAATGATATGCAAGACAATTGAAATGAACTATGATTCATTAACCATTATCCTAGCATGTAACTTCTAGATGATTTAAGCATGAAAATATGAAACTAGCAATAAGAACATAAAATCTAGAGCTATGCTAACATAATAACAATGCAAAATTGAGAGATGAAAATATGAGAGGAGAAGGCCTCTATTTATAGAGTTTTTAGAGAGAGGAAGAGGCTTGGATGAAGTGGCACCTAAGTGGCATCCACATAAGAGCCACATAAGGGACACATAGACTTGAAAAGATGGCCAATTTTGAGTCAAAATTGGCATTTAATATTGAGTAGCTCAATATTTCAAAAGGGGAGACAACATTGTAAGAAGGAATTAAAGAGGAATGGGTGCCCATTTTGGAGAGAATTTCCCCATGTGGGTGAGCATTCCATTAGGCTTAAAAAGGTTAGGAATCACCCATTAAGCATAGTTAAAGGAAAATTAGGTGGGGAAGTATACTTAGGAAATGAGGTGATGGGAATAGGGTAGGCTTTAGGGTAGGATTAATAGGTTCCTAGCTAGGGTTTTAGGGTATTATTCAAATCAAATTTGAATAAATTATGGTTTAGAAGAATTAAGAAAATGGAGGATTTAATAAAAGTAAATTTATTAAAAAAAGGGAATTTCATGAGACAAATTTATTTAAATAAAACACATTAGAATAGTATTTACACTATTGATAAATACTAGCAAATGAAGCTAATTAATTGATTGAATTAAATAGTTAGAGGAATAAGAGGAAAAATAATATTAATAATAATATTAATATTTTTGGATGTCTACACCAAGATATCAAGGACCTTTGTACACAATTTCATATCACTCAGCATTGTTCTTCAATATATTATCCTCAAGGTAATGGATAAGTTGAAGCTTCAAACAAAAACATTCTAAAAATCTTACATAGAACTATGAGTAAGTCTGGTAGAGAATGGAATTTGCAATTAAATTTGACACTATGGGCCTATAGAACAAGTATCCAAACACCAAAATGATCCACACCATTTTCTCTAGTCTATGGTGCAGAATAAGTACTACCCATTGAAGTAGAAATTCCATCTTTGTGAGTATCTATCCAAGGTCTTGTTACAGATGAACAATACCGCATTAGTAGGGTTCATGCACTGGAACTACTAGATGAGGGTAGATAACAAGCATTTAATCATCTCAAAGTATACCAGAAAAGAATGTCAAAGGGGTACAACAAGAAGGTAAAGCCATGACAATTTCAAGTGGGGGATCTCATTCTAAGAGAGAATCCTAAAAATCAGCCACATAGAGAACAAAAGGGAAAGTTTGAACCCAATTGGCTGGGGCCTTTTGTTATAACTGCAACATTTGGGATTGGAGCTTAGCAATTAGCTACACCTGAGGGAGATGTTCTTGCTGATCCCATCAATAGCCTACACTGGAAGTGGTTCTACGCTTGACATCTGGCTGAAAGGGCCTGTGGAGTGGAAATAGTTCTCAGAAAATACCAAAAAAAATAGAAAATTGATCCTGAAGAAAGCCAAAAACAATGGAAAAAGTCCTGAAAAAAGGTATCCTTGGTGAAAAATTGGAAAACAGACACCTTGATACTAACAAAAAAAGAGAAAAAAGAACAAAAAAATTGAAAAATATAAAAGTGCCTTGGTGAAAACCTAGAAAACAAGCATCTTGGTAGCAAAAATAAAAAGCTTTGCCAAGTGGTGAAAACCTGGTAAAAAAGCATCAATTGTACTCCGTGATCCATATATCAATGCACCGCTGACACTAATCCTTCACGATCACACCAATGCTATTGGTTGACTCTAAATTCCTTACAAATTTCCTATCATTTCCTGGGATTTGTCTGCATTTGTGTCTTATGAATAGTCATCCTGTACTGGGGGCATCTCTGCTAGCATGTTTGGTCTACATTTTCTAGGTTGTCCTAGGTTCCTATCTAGGATGGTTTGCCTCTACAAACATTACTTGCTTCAAAACGTCACCCTCACAAACAAAGGGTTTTTCTTAAACATGACCTACTTGTAACAGACATCATACTAGTGTTTCTCAACACTTTAATCAAACAGTGTTCCTAAATACTACATTGGATTGCAATTGCTTACAAATTTTATCTCACTTACTCAGACATAAAAACAAATTGCTTGATTCCAAGTTGCGATTGATAATTTCTCTATTGTGATTGAATAATTAATCCGTGGTGTTCTTCAATACCACTTAAAACACATATAGACTAATCTTGTTTGGATTATGACTCTTTTATGTTCAGATGATGTTTCAAACTAGGGGCATGTAAGCAGTTATGAATTTTATTGGATTGATTATCAATTTTTGATTGTTATGTCTTCTGTGTTACTCTAGGATGTCTATTTCAAAAACAAAGAGTCACAAAGATAGGGCATAACATTTTCTTAGTTTTCTATATATGGTGATTGTTTCAATGATCCTATAAATTTCACCTAACTTGGATGTTTATGGTAAGAGCTCCCAACATGAGTGGATAGCTGCATATATCTTGATCCTTGTTCTGGGTAAACTACAGTGAGGTTGAACCAATTACTTTGTTTATTTCTAAATCAATTTCTAAGTAAGGTGTATGACACATTATGTACCCAAGGATATGAATATTGAAGGTCATTATGGGTCACACATCTTACATTACACATGAGAATAAGATGATTCTTAAAGAAAAAGGAGATAACTGATAAGTCATCTTGGCCTCTATGCCTTGATGCTTAGGTTTATTTTTGACATTGCATCCAATAAACATAGTATTCATACTTTCATGATACTCTATAGGTATTAGTGATAGTTGTACTATCCGATGATGTCCATTACACAAATGCCCAATGATGATAAAAATGCTATAATGTATACAAATCAGTGACAGTCCTAGAAGTATGCATTTACAGATTGCATGATTCATTTTACAAGAACAACATAAGGGTTGAGCTCAAAATGATTTCCTGGTTCATTCAAAATCCAAGTTTACTACTTAATCTATATTACTGATATATCCATGTCGTTGCATATCCATGCCATTCATTTTGCATTCATAAATGGGAAAGAGAAAATACAAAAATAAAGCATTCAAGCATTGCATTTTCTTTTTACATCCTAAGTGCATCCACACATATATTTGCATATAGAAAATCTCAAAAACATACATTTGCATATTCATCTAGAATCATTCAAACACATCTATATATGGGTAATAAATCAAAGAGCATAAATGATGTCATCACATAAATCTATTCTAAATCATAAAAAAACAAGTACATAATCACAATGTGCATCAATCTAAACATCTATCAAACAAAGAGAACTCATGAACATATTAGAATTGGAAACAACTATCTCAGATATATATCAGTGAAATACTCAGATAAAAAATGTGGAACTGTCTACAAAGAGTATGAGTGTGATCATGATCAAGCATATATATAAGTATCAATGTCTACAGTACAATGGATGATCTTAGAAGGATCAATATACACAATATCTCAGATATCATAAAAAAATTAGGTCTAACTACCACCCTCTCTCTGATCTGGAGGAGGAGGAGGTGGTGCATTGACTCTAGCATGATGAGCTGGTGGAGGCATTACCCCCTCTGACTGTTGTGCAACTATGGAATATAATGGAGATATCTGTGCCTATGGAACCACCGCACAATATAAAGTAAAGTAATAAGAAGCTCTCTATCCTTGATGAGTAGATATTTGGGCCTATGTATCTTGCTCTGCTCTGAGCCTGTCATCCTGTTGATCCCTCTCAACTCTCAATCTCTTGAGCTTCCTTTCCCTATCTGCCAATAATATCTCTAAAGTGGTGATTTGAGCTCTAAGCTTCTCATGCTCTCTCTGGCACTGTGACAATGTATCTCCATCCCTACCAGTATCTTTGCTAGTATTCCTATGAGGATCATGTCTAGGAGGTCCACCTCCTCCACACGACACCTATCCTAATGGTCTCTACTACTGCTACTTCCTATTCAGTAAAGGACCTGGATCTATCCGTGGAGGCATGAACCAAAATATCATTTGCCTGCCCTCTCCACTACCACCCACTCCACTACTACCCACTCCACCTCCACCCCTATCATCTCCATCATCTCCTCTATCATCTCAGCCATTTATATAACCTCTATCTAGGGGAGGGCGTCTACCATCTCTACCACCATCCCTGCCACCCCCGCCTCTCCCATCCCTCTGAGCTCCACCTCTACCTCTCATGGGTCTATCATCTGTAGGATCATAATCAAGGGCATACTCTATGCAAGGTGCTACCTCATCTGGTGTTGTAAACATAGAAAAGGAAAAATGTAATAAATGTGCAAGATACACATCTCTACACCCAATATCTGTAACATCACCAAGGTAATCCCATCCAACTGCGACCATCTGAATGATCTCCAAATGTGTAGTCTCATATGAAAATTAGGCTCCCCACTGAGGCTCCTCATCACAGATGCATGCATAAGTTGTCAAGTCCTGTGACATACCCTGAACTTGGCCATACTATCTCAGAACATGAGTAATAACGAATCTCTCCACAATGTAGTGTGTACGGACAATCAAATATCTACTATGGAAAAAATAAGGCATTTGCCACCTATCTGAGGTCCACTCCTCACAATCTAAATATGGCCTCCACTCGACCACTGTCATGTCATCAAACACACGATGCCGGTATTCTATCTAACCTAGATGGGGATGCCGGATGAATCCTAAATACATGTATACATATGGCTGCTCAGGTGATCTCTGCCTATCTACTATTGACCGTGTAACTGGGATGTGCTCCCAGGCCAAGATCTATAAAATCAATATCCCTACACTCATACTCCAAGAGAACTCATATACAATCTCGTGTAACTCTCTGTACATGTGCGATAATATACAACTACCCCAGCTAAATCTGCGAGAAGAGATGACCTTCTACTCTAAGATCTCTACCCAACCACACATAAATCCATGCTGACCTTTGTCAAGCATAAGGATACCTCCAATCAGTCCAGCAAGATAAACATGTAACCAATTGTAGTGATTACACATGTAGTCCCAGGTTAGATAATGATATACTATAGAAGGATATAAAAAGTATCTCCATGCATAAATAATCACTATGGTAGAGTGTGACTTGAAACATAACTCTCGATCCATGACTCGAATACACATAATCTACCACACATCCCTTGTGTAACAGTCATCTTGCTAGTCAAGAGATGGAAGGTGTTGTGCTCTAAATGCCATCTCTCAGTCAGAGCAGTCAACAACCCTTAATTTACCCTGATGTCGGGTAAATCTATAAGTGATGTCAATTCTAGATGCCCTATAATAATTTGTAGCTCATCAATTGTCAATGAATGAGATAAGGCAAGGACTAATGAAGGAAGAGGTCCTTGAAAAGACACAACCTCAAAGTTGACCTGTCAAAAAAAACAAATTTATAGGTTTACGTCAGTGTCTTGCTAAGACAACTACGTAGAAAATCTGACAGTTAAGTCTTTTTGGCCTTCAGAAAGAGGAAAAATAGTCAAATTGGTAAAAAATAACTCCTAAATAGAAAACCACACTATTTTTCCTAGGTGTGATAATGCCTTCCAGATGCGATGCGTGATTTACTGGATACGATGGGGAATCTAGGAAGCAATCCTATTTTGACAGGATGTGACATGGGATACATGGTGCGATCCTATTTTCATAAGACACGACACATTCAAAGAATGAGAAAAAATATACTAAAAACAATGTACAACCTCCTATTAAGATGCGATCTTGATTTAACAGGACGCGATCTAGAATTATGGAAGAAAACTAGATGTGACACCGGTTTGACCAGAAGAAACCTAGGACATAGGATGCGATTAGAAACTTAAAGACTCCTAACTACTACAAAATTTGACAAAATGAAATACAAAAAGCATAAATAGGTAGGTATTGATGTACTCACTGACTGTGCATAATGGGCTAGGCGCTATTGTCGATGTGCTAGCTTGAATCGATGTTTCTCCATGGGGACCACCATCTTCTCTACAGAGCTATGGATTTACTGAGGATAAAAGTGAAAATGAATGAGTAAAAAGGGATTTTTAACACTTATATTGACCTTTTTGAGCTGTCTAGAAGCTCCAAAACTCTTCCCGGACCATTAAAATTCAATTTTATTCTTCTTAAATCTGTCAAGAATGAAATCAAATGCATAGACAATATTTTTAATAGTACGGTATATTCTCCCAAAAATGCAAAATTGCTCTATATGTTCAGAAAATGATTCACAGGCTTTACACAATAAATTTTTTAGGTTCTATCTCAACAAATTGCACATTATTTTCAAAATCTTGGTCCTACATCATTTTAGTAGACTCAAAATTTACATTTTCAAGTAGTCGACTTGGTAAAATTGTGTTTTCTCTTAACACTCTTTCGCTTCATCACCTCTTCTAATTGATTTTTTCTCGATCCAATCGATCTGTTCTAGTGATCTATCATTCTACAGATGGATTTTATTTTTATTTTCCTTCGATTGAATTCCCAAGGGGGCATGAGCACACTTAAAATTAATCAAATTATTTCTCAAAAAGAAACAAAGTGACTTCATCATCAAAAGACTATGGGCATGACAATTTCCTTTGATCAAGTTGGACTGTTTGATAGAAGGCTTCAACGCTAAACAAGCTGGATATCTATGCCTACACATTCTTAGATATTTATCAAGCTCTTAGCAGCTTCGTACTGACCTTCATTCAATCAAGTTTGGAGTCAGTATTATCAATTCTTGTTCAATCAAGTTCATAATTGATGCCTCAAAGCTCTTAGGAGCTTCGTACTAACCTTTGTTTGATCAAGTTTGGAGTCAGTATTATCAATTCTTGTTCGATCAAGTTCAAAATTATTATCTTTAGATCTTTGTTTTATTGACCTTTGTTCGATCAAGTTCAAAGTCAATACTATCAGTCTTAGTTCAATCAAGTTTGAGACTAATCTCATCAGACGTTTCGTTCAATCAAGTGAGGAATTCTCAGACTTTCTGAAGTCACCATCAGACATTCTTTGAATCAATGCGCTGCTCGCACATAAATTCAAAGAGGGGCAAATGTAACCACCCTAATTTGGTCTACTCTAACCAGAGACCCTATTTTCCCTAAGTGTGATCATACCCCTAATTATGTCAAGACAATTACTCAAATATTGGTATAATTCATTATAATCAATTTAATTTCGTAAAATCAAAGTGATTTCATCACTAACTTACATTAATTACATAGGCCTATTTTAATCAAATCAAAACAATTAAATACTTGGATAAAGTAATTAATTAAAGGGAATTAAATAAGTATCCTAATTACAACTCCTCACTTGCAAAATGGAAAGTCAATCCATTAGCCAATGAGAGTTAAATCACTTGGATCACTCACATGGATCACCAAAGATTCAATCTCCACCTCTCTTCACAAATCAATATTGACCACTCATTTCTCAAATTCTTCTATAAAAAGGAATGAATTTTGAGCTCAATGTGCCCCTAATTTTAGAATTTGAAAGTAATATTATGCTGCTCTAATTTTTTAGAAATCTAAATGCATTCTTAGTTAATTATTCATATAATATCATAATCTTTCTTTGGAGCACTTAAAATAAACTATGCATTAGCATTTAGCTTGCATTCTATTTGAATCTTCCATTCTAAGCTTGTATATGTCACTGATTTATGCATAATATGAGGGTAATTATAGCATTTATCATACTCTTCTTAGATAGGAAGTAATATGTCAGTTTTAGTGGTTTATATGTGCTTTTCCTCTAATCTTTCATATTTTTATCACTAATCTAGTGACATATTGAAGTGTTGTATTGCATCTTGAAGGTACAATTAATACACACACCCAGAGGTACATCCATAAGCTCGTAATCATCCCAAAAATTAATCTTTTTACCATTTCCCAACTTCCATCTTTTCCCCTTGCTGGAAATATTTCTAGCATTGTTTAAACTTCTCCAAAATTCAGAGCCATCCACCTTCTCCAAACTTGACAAAAAATCTTCAAGAGAAGGGAAATCAAAGAGGTATTTATGTTTGCATATAGTATTCCATTCCTTTTCTTTGCCACAAAGCCTCCAAATCTGTTTAGCCAGTAGAGCCTTATTGATAACCTTTATAGGCCTTAAACCCAACCACACCCCCCCCCCCCCCCNCCTTAAACCCAACCCCCCCCCCCCCCCCCCGCAAGTTTTTGGGTTTGCAAACCTTATCCCAAGCGATCAACGTGATACATTTCCTTTCTTCAGCTCCAGACCAAATAAATCTTTTTTGAATAATTTCTATCTTTTCAAAAAGCTTCAGGGGGATCTTGAAAAGACTAAGAGCATAAATGACCAAGCTCTGAAAAGAAGACTTAAGTAGGGTCACCTTTCCAGCTTGAGATAAGATAATACCTTTCCACCCAGCAAGTCTTTTGTTGAACTTTTCAATCACCGAGTTCCAAAAGGAATCAATGACATTCAGACAAAGAGGTAGGCCAAGATAGGAGGAGTGAAAGCAACCAATTTTATAATCCAAGATATTGCCAATTATTTTGTGTCTGGCCTAAGGGATATTAATGAAGAACAAGGAACTTTTATTCCAATTGATCAACTGGCCCGTAGCCCTGGTGTAGATGTTAAGGGCACTTTTCATAGCTCTGGCTTCTTGGACAGTCGACGTTCCCATAGTAATGGTATCATCCACAAAATGGGTGTGAGAACAAATAAATTCGTTGGAAGAAGGGTGCAATCCCTTGATGGCTCCCTTGGAAACCATCAACTTCATGTATCTCCCTAAGCAATCAACCATAAGTCTAGGAAAGAGATTTAATGAGTCTAGGAAAGAGATTTACAATCCATAAAGACAATAGACTAGTAAGAAGAGTCCTAACAAGATTACAAATTTTGAACAATTAAAAACATATTAACTAACTCCACACTTTGTCATAAGAAGTAATGAGTTTATTATCTTCTAACAACCAAAACTAGAATAAGTCTTCAAAGGTCTCATAGATTGACATGACAACAAGTATATTCAAAATTGGAAGATTGGTTCAACACTGAATTGTCAATGGCTAAAGGAACTTCATGGCCCGAGGCTACGGGAACTCTGTCAATCTATTTCAACTAAGTGTTGCAAAAAATCAGATAGTAGGAAAACAATCATAGATATAACATCCAATCTCATTTCCATCACATTTTACTCCATATATTGCCATATAAACATATTTCAAACTAGATACATAAGTATGATAATGTAGCATGAAAGTCTTTCAAAACATATCAAAACATGAAGTCTTTGGGTATGTAGGACATAGCTAAGATAACCAAAAGAGTCTAAAATAGAAACATAGAGACAATATAAAAAAGTACCAAAAAATTCACTCATCAAAAACTGGTTTTTACCTTTAATAAAAAACAAGATAGAGTAGAATTCTTGGCATGTGTCTGATATTTGTGTGTTCATGATTAAATGTATTCTCAAAATATTTTTTCAATTGTACTACAAATGTTTAAAAAGGCAAGGTTTTTAATATTGATATTCAACCGAAAAATATGTCCAAGTAATTAGAAAATCAATTTTACACATTATGTGGCTATAATATAGGAGAAACAATAATCATTGTAAAATACTTTATTTGTTTATAGAACATAAGAATGTTTTTATATTTAGTTGTGCATTAGCTTTTGAAATCAATAATTTTTATCACACTCCATGGTCTATTATTTGGATGTAGAAAAAAATAATTGACTATAGAACTAAATCTGTAACTATTATTTTTCTATCATAAAATAAAGAAATGTTATATCGCACTTTAATTATAATTATAAGACACTGACAACATGAAAATAACAATAAAACTTAAAAGATAAGAATCAATCTCTCTCTCTCTCACACACTCTCTATAATAATCATCTATTTTAATTATTCATAGATATTTGGTCAATCAAAATAAATTATTTTTTAAAATGATATTTATTATAATATTGAAAGAATCACATACATACATATTTTTATTTATTTTAAAAAGATCCATTTTTACTATCCACACAAATACAAAACTATTCACCATTGAAAAATGAACAAAAACTACAATTCTCCTTAAAAACTAATAAATTTCTATAATAAAAAAAGGCAGAGTTAGATTTGGCTCTAACTCCTTTTATTTTTCATATTTGTTTAAACTCGGTTTAACCTACTTTGAACCCAAACCAGATTTAAAATCTTAGAGAAAAGAAACGTGTAGAAAATTTAAAGGAGTTAATTAAAAATAAGTTAGTTGAGTAAGAGAAAAGATAAAGCTAAGGAGAATATAAAATGGTGAGTGGTGTTTGGATTGATAAGAAAGTTGCACGTTAGGAAAGAGGACACACAATCTTTTAACATTTTCTGCATTGACTTCAACAAGTGTAGATATGACATGGAATTGAGTTGGCTTGGAACATGACAACTTATGGACATGAAGTTGGTTACAAGTATTAGAGAGGAGACAAAATGATGAGGGAACATGACCCACAAAATAAAGCAAAGTCATCTATTAATATTTTTATGGCAACCAAATACTCATCATTTTAACGTTGTATATTGTCCCTTCTCTTTCACACATGAATTGTTATTCAAGACATTAAAAGAATTATCATGATGGTACCCAAGTCAAACAAATGCTACAAATTCAATCTATTCACAATGATACAATAAAAATCAACATCACAGGGAACAATTAGAGGACCCATTTGCTGTTGTATAGTCTTAACAAATAGCACAATATGTACAATGTAACAATATGTGAGAAATTTTGCTATCATTCATATATATATATATATACACACACACACACACACACATTTGTATGTGTGTATATAAGAGTAAAAATAAGTTAGAATAATAAATGAGAGTTGCAATAGAGTAATTTTGAAGTAATTGTTGATTTTGAAAAGTTTGAGAAATGTAGATAGCTGTATTTAATTCTAAGTTTAATGGAGAAGAATGAAATTGAAGTGGTGTTAGATTAAATTTGTATAAGGATTCGAAACAAATCTTCTTTATTAGTGTTTAGTCTTGAATTTTATATAGAGATTATCTAACTAGGTTGAATCCATGTTTGTTTTATATTGTCAAATAATTGGTTTAATCTAGAATGTTCTTTGTTTTTTTAAATTGACTCCTAAAGCAATACAATTGAAAGTGCACTATAGTTCGATAAAACTAAAGTTCAAAGTGCATTGCAATCTAAGATCCTAAATCAAACATGCATTGTAGTCCTAAAAGTCTTCATAACTATACAATGTGCATTGCAATACTAAATCAAATGTGAGTTGCACTCCTACTAAAGAATTGAAAGGCACCCACTAATGAAGGATGTTGTAAAATATCTCTAAATACAAAGAATTATAAGTCACAACTTCCATATCTTCAATTATGTTCTTGTCAACATTGCTTGTGTTGATTGTTCTCAATTACTGTAACCTCAGGAGCTCCAAAATTGAAACAAAAATTTATAATCTTGTTTGTATGACAAGTTGTGTCTTACAATCCTTTCTACCCTAAAGAGTTTTTACAACATCCAAAATTAAAGGGCGCTTTCAATACCTTAAATGGGATTCTCAAACATTTATGAAAAACATAAGCATAATGTTAATACCATTACACATAATCTAGTAGAAGTAGATCAGAGACATCTTTACTATGAGAAGCATGAAAAATGATGGTTTAATATGTATTATAAATGGTTCTTTTTTGTTTGAATTTTCAGTATAAATGAACATGAAGGAATCACTAGATAGGATAGATATGTGGAAATGAATCCAACAGTGGCATGCAATAGAGTTCAGAAGGAAGTATTGAATGGAGTTGTAATGTTAATAGGTGTCCCCTTAGCCGAATGTAAATGCAGATGCATGTTGAAGCATATGGTGGATGCGGTAAGTAATGGAAACCAGTGTGGTGGTAGTAATGACATTGGGAGAGAATGATTTGGTTTGGAAGTCTTCTTGTATGTTACAACTTTACTTTTCTGGTGTGGCGTCTTTAATTTGTGTTCTCTTGTCAATTTGATTTTTCAATTAGAAGATTTACTTGCAAGATTTCATCCATTTTCTAAGAGGGACATGTTTAATGGTTTAGGGTGGTTAGTTCTACATAGACACTAGTGTTGTTAGAAGCTTCATGGCACTGACAATTGTCAACTTGTTTTGGGTTAAGGGTCTATTTTGTCAGACGCAACTGAGAAAAGGCCAACTTCGCAAACAAGTTTGCTTAGAGAAAAATTGAAAACACCTTAACTTAAAAATATGAAGGAATGATTAAAACATATAGTGAAATAGACATAGGAACTCTAAACCAAATTGATTCTTTGGCTCCTAGTAATGATGGTGAGTTCTTGGAAGAAGAAATTTTTAAACTTTTAGGATTAGAGTATCCTCCTAAGAATATCGATCGACAAAATAGTTATGAATCCATACTAGAGAACCTGGTAGGCTATATTCAAGATAAGGAACATATGGAAATAGAAGAAAGATAGTATGAGGATATAGAAAAAGAGAATTTAGGAGATAACAAGGGTTTAAATTTAACAAAAATAGGAAAAGATCAACCCAATTGTGCTAAAATACCAAAAAAGAGAGGTAGAAAATCTCTTGGTGAATTAAGAAATATCTCGGCTAATGTTGTAGGACAGGCTAAATTAACAACGATAAATGCTGGGAAGGGGGAGTTCCTTCCCTCAACCTCATGAAGTTCAATACTTGGAATATTAGGGGATTAAATGCCCCTAACAAACAACACATCTTAAAGAGGTGCTTAAAATTTGTTGATGCTGAGTGTAAACTTCTTCAAGAAACTAAATTAGGGGATGAAGATCTTATCATTTTAGGGAAAAAATTGGGGATTTGGAAATTTCTTGGGAAAGCAGTCTTAGGAGCTTCAGTTGGAGTAGCAATCTTATGGGATCCTAGAAAATTATTATTTGAAATAATAATTGGGTATAGGTTTTGGATAGGAGGAAAGATCACAAGTACACAAAGTAAAATTTCCTTTATAGTAATTAATGTATATGGTCCAAATAATTTAGCAGAGAAATTAAAAGTGTGGGAAGAGATAGGGAAGTTTCTTTTAGAATGTAAGGATTCACCTTTTATCATTGGAGGATATTTTAATGCAATTCTTAACAAGGACAGAAAAAGAGCTGGGATAGGAAGTCTAGATTCATTAAAAATGATCCATTTTAGACTAGTTTGGGTAAAGAAGCATAATTTGATGGATATTAAAACAACAAATGGTATTTTTACTTGGAAAAAAAGGAGAGCGTATTTCAGTAATATAGGAGAAAAGTTAGATAAGTTTATGTTTAAAGGCAATTTAACAACATTTGATTACAACCTCGAATCCTTTATTCTCCCATATTCAAAATCTGATCACTTCCTAGTGGCCTTGGTGATCTCTAAAAATGTCAAACCAAATAAAAATCCATTTTGAATTGAAAAAATCTGGTTCTTCGATGATAACATTCTAGATATAATTAAACAATGGTGGACTAAATCATGCTTTCTAGTATCTAGGGCATATGTATTTATGTGTAAGCTTAAATACATAAAAATGAAACTAAAAAAATGGAATAAGGTTTCTTTTGGTAATATTCATGAGGCTAAACTAAATACTGAATTAGAGTTAAAAGATCTTAATGAGGCAGTTATAAAAAATGGTATGGACTTAAATTATTTCCTAAAAGAAAAAAGAGTTGTTGCAAAAATATGAAAATATTCTAGCTAAAGATGAGGGTTTTTGGAAGCAAAAATTAAGAGAAACCTGATTAGATGTGTATGCATGAATTTGGGTCTTCACCTGCAGCTGCAAACACACATACTTCAATGATCCATTAAGTGGTTAGCAGGTTAGAAAACATGAAAACCAAGATATAAAAAAGACATCCTAATATAATCAACATTGGTTCATTGCCTTCTAGTAGGCAGGAGTATGGAATTTTCTCTCAGGTCATTGCAAATTCCAGTGACTACACACTGTTCTAAATGAAGGATTTTAAAGCTATAGCTAAATGATCTAAATGATTATGCAAAATGCAATTAATCCAAAGCTATTTAGATGATTTTTAGAGCACCAAATTGAAATGTGAAAGGTTTATT
Organism: Thuja plicata; assembly: GCA_018584345.1. Lineage (NCBI taxonomy): Eukaryota > Viridiplantae > Streptophyta > Pinopsida > Cupressales > Cupressaceae > Thuja > Thuja plicata. The sequence continues at coordinate 1,315,574 of MU227678.1, forward strand.
TTAATAGCACGAAACCAAAAAATTCTCTAAAATATGATTTCGCATGCTTAAACAAATTAAACAAAGCTAATTAAAATAAGAGCTAAAATGCAAGAATGCTTAAAATGCTTGAGAGTAAAATGCAGTATATTATCGATAGAAAAAATTAGGATCCTTTGTGAAGGAAATGAGCTTCTCTTTTATAGAAAATCTCTCTCAAATCGATGGTCGAGATCGAAAGAAAAGAGTGGCTCAGATTCGATTTGAGGAAGCACAATCCATGTGCAAGGAATTTGATTGGTCGAAAGATTCAGTTGACTGAACTGACTGATCAATCTTTTTGGAAACTTCCAAAATCATTTTTTTTGTTAACAACTTTGTTTCCAAAATGATAAGTAGTGGAGAATCAGTTAACTGAGTGGATCTGGATTGTTTCCAATTTGATAATTAGTTGACTGGATTTGATGATGTCATATGCATTTTTAATAATTTAAATGATTTTGAATGCATATTTTGTTTTTATTAATTAAATTCATTCCTTTTTAAATGTAATTGACAAATTTGTATTTTTATTTAATTAATATATTAGAATATCAATTAAATAATTAACATAAGGTTACTTTGCCAATGTATTATGATTTCAGGAATTAATTAATTAATCAAGTATGATGATTGATTAGGACCTAGGGTTTAGGTCAAATTAGTTTGAATTTGATGGATTGAGGAATTGCCTATTTGATTTAGGACTTAGGGTTTATCAAGATTAGGGTTTCTTGATTAATTTTTGAGATTGGGGGTCTAGGGTTTAGATGACCATTTTTATGTGATTACATTTTCCCCTCTTTGAATTGATGTGCGATCAGCGTATTGATTCAAAGACTTGTTAGCAAGAAGACCTAGAAAAGTTTGATTTGAAGTGATGAAATCATTCTTTTGAAGAAGAAGACCGACTCCAAGCTTGATTTGACGAAGATCAATCAAAAGATATAAACAAAATACTCTGTTTGATTTGAAGCAACGAAACTGATTACTGTTAAGAGATTTGATTAGCAAGCAAATTGACTTGGTTTGAAGCGATGAATCCAATTTGATCAATGTATCTGGTTTCAATAATAAATAGCCTATATAAGACCGATCTTTTCTGGTCACGAGTGTATTCACCAATGTATAAGACCATTGATTAGGTTGCCTTTGATTTTAAGATGATCTCAACTTGATTTGATGTGATGAAGCTAAGATGCCCCAAGCGATGGGTTTTTATTGAGGATATGATCACTAGAATGTTGATGTCCTGATCCTGCCCCCTCGGGAGTGAAATCAAAGTATGACTAGGTGCCCTAGTGATGAGAAGTAATTTGATTGATAAAATGAAGCAAGAAGAAGTTGATCTGATTAGAAATAGGTCTCAAGTGGTTAGGACAAAAGATGTACTTGATGGGAGGTCCTATTTGACCAAGATTGACTAAAAGTATGATACATGAATTGATTAAAAGAAAAGCATGAGAGATTTCCATTGGTTGTGCAAGTGGTCAGCTGCAGTTGACTAAAAAAGTCAAATGTCAGATTTTGATTTCGATCCTAAAAATGAAATCAGGATAGTCGAATTAGCGAGGGTGTCATTTTCACATGCAATTGACCATTTGGAAAAAGGAAGATTGATCAATAAGAGCCTCAAATCCTTCAAATTGGAGAGAGATATTGATATTATGCAGATTTAAACACCATGTAGATGAAGATGCAAGACTAACATGAATGCAACCTAAGGTGTAGTGATTGAGCCTTTAGCATTGAAATTTTTTATCATCGAGCATTTTTGGAACATTAGAGTCAATACTTACTGGTGCCACTGCGACCATAAGAATATGAATATGACTTTCATCGGATAAGATATGAGAAACTAATGTAAGCATCAGGACACAAAAGCCGAGATGACCTGAATTTTTTTTCTAGTTTGATATAGTAAGAGTACACCAGTATCAAGGCATTCAAAGCCAAGATAACCATGAGTATGATATTGCGTAAACAAGCAGAGTAATAACAGTCAAGGAGATACTTCTGACCTCACCTTGGTGAAAAAATAAATAGGATCGAGGGACATGAGGATTTTCTGCCTTAATGCAAGAGCTCTTATCACATACACCCAATTTATTTGACATTGTAGGATCATCAGGACCACGCCAACAAGCAGTAGACAAAGAAAAGATTAACAAAAATCAATGAGAATAGATATCATACAAAGAGAAGTTAACCATACTTCAGCCAGTTCCAAAGTTTTTGAATGTGTATATGTAGGAGGTGTTGAGAAACATTGTCGTGCTTATGAGTGCGATGTGTTTGAGTGCTATTGATCTAGTGTTTACATTTGCGACATCAAATGTGTGTTAAGAAACATAGATACGTCCAAAGATAATGTTAAGAAACACTTTTGATTAGGGTGTTGAGAAACACTTGTTTGCATCAGTAGCAAGTTGTCCTTCATAAATGACAAGATTACTGACTCTGGTGTAAGCTAAAGATGTGATCAAATTCGGGGAACCATGCCCCATGCTAAAAACTGATGACTGACTTGACTCATGTTGCAAGGAAAAAATTGATTTGATTGCACCCAGGTTATGACTTTGGATTGATTTCAAGCCAGGAGGGTTCTCAGAAGAACTAGAGTGTCACAAAAGTGACTAAAAGATATGTATAAACTGAAGCAAAGGATTGTCAAGACTGAGCATTGATAGATGGAGTGCTGAGTACAAGAGGTGCTTGTTTACCAGGTTTTCACCTACTTGGTAGAGATGTTATTTTTGCTACTATAGTGCCTATTTTCCAGGTTTTCACCAAGGCACTTTTTCTTGTTTTTCAATTTTTTTGTATTTTGGTAATTTTTTTTAATTTTCATCTTTTTGATTTTTTTTGGATTGACGCATCAAGGCGCCTATTGCTAGGTTTTTGCCAAGATGATCATTTTCTTAGGAATTTTTCCAATTTTTAGTCTTTTTTTAGGATCATAAGTATGTACATTGTGCTAATCATCGAGAATGCCTTAGGTGTAGAACTTCTTCAGATGGAGAGTGTTGATAGGCTCCTAGAGAAATTCTCCTTCAAGTGTGGAGAATTGATAGGCTCAAGAGCTGAATGTTGTAGTAATGATGTAAGGACCTAGCCAGTTGGGTTCAAATTTCCCCTTCTGCTCTGTATGTGACTGATTATGGGGATTTTCTCTTAACAGAAGGTCGCCCATCTAAAGTTCTCTAGGTCTCACTTTCTTGTCATATCCTCTTAAAATTATTTTATGATAAGCTTTGAGGTGACCAAATGCCACTTTCTGAAGTTCATCTAGAAGATCTAGTGCTTGGAGTCTCAAAACTGTGTATTCTTCATATGGGATAAGTCTATGCAAAGAAACCCTAAGAGATGGGATTTCTACCTCTAGGGGTAAGAATGCTTCTGCCCCATATACTAGTGCAAATGGGGTTTCCCCTGTAGGTGTTCTAATAATTGTTATATAAGCCCATATTGTAGGATTGATCTGCAGGTGCCAATCCCTTCCAGACTTGTTACCCGTACAATGCAAGATTTTTAGCAAATTTTTATTTGAGGCCTCAGCCTGTCCATTACCTTGTGGGTAATAGATGGAAGAACAATGTTGTGTGATTTTTAACTTTTCACATAACTCATCCATGGTGTTGTTCTTAAATTGTCCTCCATTTTCAATGATGATGGAGGAAGGTATGCCATATCGACAAATGATATAGTTTAGAATGAACAATGAGATTTGTTGTCCTATCACTTTAATGAGTGGGATGCCACAACCCACTTAGTGAAATACTCAGTAGCTGTAATAATGAAATTGTGTCCATTAGAAGATGAGGAGTGAATCTGCCCGATGAGATCAAATGCCCATTGTTGAAAGGGCCAATGTGTGACAAAGGGAATGAGCTCTCTTGCTAGAGCATGGATAAGATTGCTATGCAGCTAGAATTTCTTACATTATTTTGCATACCTAATAGCTTTTTTCTCCATATCTAGCCAATAATACCCTTCTCTAAGTATTTTTTGGGCCAGAGTCAGACCGTTAGAATGAGAACCACAAATTCCTTCATGGACTTTAGAAAATGCACATTTGGACTCTTCTTTTTCTAGACACCTAAGAAAAGTACCATCTAATCCTCGCCTATACAAATGATTGGCCACAAGAAAATATCGCGAGGCATTGCAGATGAGGTGTCATTTTTCATTTCTGGTTAGTCCATCAGGAATGACCTGATGGTGCAGGTAAGAGTAGACATGGTGATAACAGGAGGATTCCAGTTCGATGATTGAATAGACCATTTGGGATTCAGGGGAGTTATAGGAAGGGAAATGGATTTCTTCCACTAGGAACTCATAGCAGGAATCTTTCTCTTGTTGTTGCGATGATGCTAATGTAGCCATGGCATCTGCTACTCTATTATGTGTCCTCGATACCTGCTACAATGTGATGTATGTAAAGTATTTCTTAAAGTCCTCAACCATTCATTTATAAGTTATGAGTTTTTCATCCTTAGTCTGGTATACATAATTTATTTGGTTGATTACAAGTTGAGAGTCACCTTGGACATGTAACTTAGAAACATTCCATTCAAGAGCTAGTTTGATTATATTTACCAGTGCTTTATATTCTGCTATGTTGTTTGTACAAGGAAACATGAGCTTGTACGCCTTTGGAATGGAATAGTTTTGAGGAGTCATAAATAAAATCCCTACACTTGAACCTTGTTGTGTGAAGGATCCATCAAAGAAAATTTTCTAGGATATGTGAGTGATGTGCAAAATAGATCCATCTGGGAACTCAAAATTGATTGGTTCATTGTCCTGCAGTGGAGCATCCACCAGTTGATCATCAATTTCTTTCCCTTTGATTGTTTTACGCTCAATATACTCTATGTGAAATTTATTATGAAACATAACCCAATCTTCTAGTGAGGGTAGCTTTACTTAGTACATACTTCAAAGGGTCAATTTTAGCCACTACTTTGACTGAGTGAGCCAACATGTAGTGATGCAGTTTTTGAGACACAAAGACTACTGCCAGGCACACTTTCTTGATCATAGAGTATTTCATCTCATAGGATACCAATGTTCTACTAATATAGTAGATAGCATATTATTTCTTGTTTTCATCTTCTTGCATTAGCAGTTCCCCCAGTGACGTTGAGGTAGCTAAAATGTACAAAATCAATGGTTTGCCTTGTTGAGGTGGCATGAGTACTGGCAGGTTTTCTAGGTATGTTTTGATTTGAGTGAAAATTTTGTCACATTCTTCATTCCATTGATAAGCAATGCCCTTATGAAAATTCTTGGTAAATGGTTGTGCTCTATCAGCCAACTGTGAGATGAACATTCTGATAGACTAGATTCTCCCTTGGAGTGTTCTCATCTGATTGATATTCTTAGGAGGTGGAATTTCCATTATTTCTTGTACCTTTGTAGGATCAACTTCTATGACTTTAGCTAATTATAATGTAACCGAGAAGCTTTCCAGATGTAACACCAAATTCACATTTCTTGGGATTCAACCTTAACTTGAACTTTTCCATTCTGTCCATGATTGGGCCTAAGTATTTTAAGTGCATAGATCGTTTCATTATTTTAGCAAGAGTATTATCCACATATTCTTCCATGGTTTTGTGCATCATGTTAGGAAGATAGTTGTTACTACCCTTTGATAGGTAGCTCTTGCATTTTTAAACCAAAAGGCATGACATTCTAGTAGAATGTTCCCCAGGCACATGTTAAGGTAGTCTTTTCTTGATCCTCTGGCACAATCTTGATTTGGTTATACCTAGAGAAACCATCCATGAGAGAATACATTTCATACCCAACTGTCATGTCGACAGTCATATCAATGTTAGGAAAAGGAAAGTCATCCTTTGGAAATGATTTGTTTAGATCCCTAAAATTAGTGCAAACTCTGATGAATTTGTCTGGCTTTGATACTAGTACAATGTTGGAAATCTATTATGCATAATCAATAGCTCGGATGAATCTAGATTTGAGAAGTTTTTCTAGTTTAGCCTTGATAAGTAATGCAACATGAGGGTGCATTTTTCTAAGTTTTTGTTTTACTGGTTTTACTCCAGGAGCTATTGAGAGATGGGGCATAATAAGATCTAGATCTAAACTAGGCATATCTAAGTATGTCCATCAAAGTTTATTTTCTTCTCTTTATAGAAATCTATGAATTCCTTGAGCTCTTCTGAAAATAAGGATTTAGCCACATGAATTATGTGTGGGTGTTCCTCTGTACAAATATTCACTGGTTGAGTTGTCTCTATGAGAAATGATGATCATTCCTATAAATGAATAGGAAAGACATCAAGCATCCCATCCTTAGGTGCCTAAGAGAGGTTTTTGCCTTTGGATGCGTCTTTTATTTTTACTATTTTGGGTTCTGAAACCACCACAATGTTGTTTTCACCTTCATACCCTTTTATTTTTTCATTTTTATTTTATAGCTGAGATACTTGATGTCCGCTTTAGTCATGCTCACACTAGTTTCACTGGTGGAAGAAGTGATAGGTTCAATGATGTTAAGATAGTAGGCTAGAGCATAGTCATTGGGGGATGTAGGCATTTCAACAGGTTGTCCCTGTAAGGACCAATCAATGAGTTTAAGATGCTTTAGTGGTAAAGGTTCAATGGGTTCAAGGGCATTCACGGTATGTTCATCGTAGATGGAAACTATTAATTAGAGTCCTAGATTTGAACCTTGTATAGACATGTTCAAATTAGAAAGAACCCTAATTGCATCATTGAAGCCCATGTCAGAAAGAAGAGGTCCTAATTTGTCAAACCTAACCTCTAAGCCTTCACCTACTTTGATCGTGGGTACATATCATTGAATTGTATCCACCTCTTTGTCTAAAGTTTCTTCTAAAGATTGTCAAACTCATATTCATGGGAGTCTGTTTCATCATTAGTTTTCAAATCAAGGATGTGAGTGAAATATACTCTTTGCCCCCAGTTTGGATGAGTTCTGTCTAAAAACTCTACTATGGTTAGACTTCTTTCTTCTGTATCTTGGTCTTGTTTAGATGTAGTAGTCTCTGACTGATCATGAGTCATTATTGATTCCTCTAGAATGCACACTTAAATAGCATTGACTTGGGGTGTTTCTTCTTCAAAGAGAAGAGATAGAATATTGGGATGAATAGGAGAAGGATATGCCACGCCCCACTAGGGAACCCAGGAGGACAAGCCAACTAACTAATAAGAGATGTGAATATTTTTTTTTAAATGAAATATTATAACTAATCTAAGTCCTCTCAGGTTCCCTAACACCACTATTATAGAAACATAATCTAATCTATTCATTTACCCATTAAGGCAGTGATTAATTAATATAAGTTTACAATTCATTCCTTTACTTTTAACATTAAGTTACATGTATAATCCTACCATCAATCCTATTATTTGAACATACATCCATGTGAGCTATCCTTTGCTAAATTTATGTCATTAATTTACTATATTCATTAAGCATTCAGGTGGAAGATAAACATTCAATGGATATGCAATGCCCTATATACTTTATTATTTCATACACATTTGTGAAACATAGTATCCATAATCCAATATTGAATTCCATAGCTATTTGTTCATAGAATCATTAACTCAAAATAGTTTTCCACAACCATACATCAAGAGATATCACATTCATTCATAAATACATTATTTCATACTAAGTCTAAGATCATTTCTTAGATACCAAAAGTAATAAAAGATAGGTGAATAAATACCCTAAACAATTATCTTTTCATATTGATAACATATAATATTTTACCTTTCCTTTTTCCTAGATCTACCCATTCCCTTATACATTGCTTTTAATTACATTGATACACATCATATCATCAGATCCAATGATTTAAAAGATATTTCTTTTACAAGAATGCACATGCATAAGCACATCTTTACATATACAGTAAGAAGTCTTCAAAATTGATAATCCAGAAGGAACACGAGCCAAGAACATCCATCTAACCATGAAAAGTACCTCGATATAATAAAGATTAACCACCCAACCACATGGATCCAAAAAGAGTCCACTCCCCCATTCTAGGAGACAGAGACCAAGGTCCACGTAAGAAAGTAACAACTAGGATACCCCTAAGGTGATGGTAGCCCTTCCCAAAACATAACACAATAGAAAACACAAGAAGATCACAAAGAAACAAAGCACATTGGTAGGAACTATAAGAAATTCTAGGTGAGTGTCATCGCATATCCCTCACCCCTTGGGTTACCCTAGTCAGCCACTCTGGTCCCCAAACCCCAAGTAGGCACATGCGGAATCGAACATTTCTCATAGGGATGAGACTGTCCAATTTGTGCTATCACAATAGAACCTTCTCCCACTCCAATTCATAGCATTTAATAGCACTACCAGCATGGGTGAGGCTTATCTTAGTTAATGTGTAGTTCCCTTCCCATAAATTATTATTGTTATAACTGGATTAAGCAAATCCACAGTGGGTTTTCCTGGTACTAGCCACTTAGGGCCCCGCCCCCATTGTGAGCCACTCACCTAGTGTTCTTAGGTTCTCTACCTTTAGAAAACATCAAAAGGGCATAAAAAACCCACATAATAAATCATAGGAAGACATAAAAATGTCACAACATCAAACAATTTAGTTTTGGAAAGCACTAGAATCCTTTGGACAACCCTAAACGACAATCGAGTACACAGATAGTTAAAACACAACCAAATTGCATCAAATTCATCACAAGGGATTCTCAACAACATAACAACATCATGAAACTCATAAAAACATAAATTATAACATCATAGTAACCTAGGATTGGGTTTAGGGGATCACTGAATAACCCTTGTCTACCAAACAGTCCTAAACTCTAATTTGACATTCAAGATGGTAGATAACACATAAGAAGACATCAAAATGCACCAATCATCAAGTATTATGCAAAAAACCATACAAACAGTTCCTTTTATGTTTAAGAGTATGTAGCTTATAATTAAATGTTACATTTTATGTTTCGCCTTAAGGCTGAAATCGGACTGAGACCACCCTAACCCTAATCAGGGTTCCCAAAATTAACCAAAACTCTTGACAAGGTTCCAAAAGATCCTAAACATAATACCATATGAAAAATAAGTGTCCTAAAAGTTACATACCACCTATGGTCAACCCCGGGTCAAAACCAAACCCTAAACCCTTCTGGAAACCCAAAAAAATCAAACTGGAAGAGTCCTGCTCAGGTGGAAACCTAAGCTACGCATGTGGTGACCTAAGCTGCATAGGTGGTGACCTAATCTATGCAGGTGGTACAACATACGTAGATGGTTCTTTCTATGTAGGTGGTCACACATCCTATGTAGGTGGTACCTATTTATGTGCAGGCAGTACCCAGTTCTGCGCAGGTGGTCAGGACTTGTGCACACTCTGGACAACAAACTTCAAATTTGACCTTCTGGGTAGAAATGGATAAGATGAAGGCCTAGAAGGAAGAATTAGAGAGATACCCAGTTGAGATCCCTCAAGTCTCCTTCCAAAACATCCCTCAAACCCATCTACCTTCCTGGTAAATCCATTTAGTTCCTTCCCATAGGTGGAAGGTGCAGAAAGGTGACCACCAAAAGACATTATTCTAACCAAGATGAAAGTCTGCATAACATCTACATAAAGAGTTTTTATCTAAAATAAAATACATTCTAAGGTAGAAATACATAGAGAAGGACAAACAATAACAGTTCATTACTTTATTCATTACAAGGTATACTTTCTTTATTTAATTCATACCCGAAAACATAATAGTCATAAAGGATTTCCATAGAACACACAATTATAGAAGACAGTAAAGAAATCATATCAAAACATTGCAATAATATAAATAGGGATCTCCTTTTTGGGTAGATCCTACCTGGAGTCCTATGGAGAAATCATTTGAGGCAATCCAAATCTATTCCAACCAAGTC
>MU227678.1:1327452-1351189 GCA_018584345.1 Thuja plicata
ATTAACTTCAAATTCTAAGGTATTCATGTTTACTCACTAACATCAATATATTAGAAAAATGTATGTTTTACCAATTGAAATTATCACTTCCTTTCCCAATGTCAAAGTTCCTATCTATGGTAACTAACATAAAATATGGAACTTTTGATAACTTTTCTATTTTTGAGACACAATCTAATTCTACATAATATAACATATGAAACTTTATTTTGAATAGGGTTCTAAAATTTGCGTTCCTTAAAAACTATGCATGAAAACAAAGAGAGGTATATAACATTTATACTTATTATTTTCATGAAGGGAATACAAAAAATAATTATGATTTAATTTTGCAATCATGAAACTACAATAATCAAGACACTCAAAACTTACCATTTGCATTAAAGCATAGTTTTATATGAAATCTTTTAGAAGACATAAATCAACCTCTTTAAGAAAACAAACATTATTCTTTTTCATCAAGGTGTAAATATACTTTCAATACTTAGGACACATAAACATTTACAATACATATTTTCTAAGTCATCTTTCATAATAATTGTAGGGTTTGATTTCCAAAATGCATTCTCGCCCTTACAGGAGATCTAATCAATTTCCTGAATTTTCATGTTAGGCAGTTTCCATATAACATGTAATTAATGTCAAACAACAATGTACAAGAGTTCTTTAAAGTTCCCTATTTCATAATAATTATAGATCCATCAAGAGAGGAAAAAGCACACAATCCCTACTATTATCTTTATAACCACAACAATTAAATTAACCAATGTGCTTAACTTGAGTTTCTACCTTTTACCTCTTTGTAATATTACCCTCATACACTTTAACACTTTTGAGATAACCTTGTATCCAAGAAGAAATTAAGTAACATACCTAACAATATTCTTATAGCATTTATTTTCTATAGTAACTTCTTATTCATAGTCAATCAATCACTTAGTGTTGTTAATTACTACTAAGGTGTTGACCACAATGTATATAAAACTTGAATTTTGTTTCCATATAACTCATCTAGAATCCCAACCACTCACAAGGCCTATAGAAAGACATATTTATTAAAACAACTTTCATCATTAGAATAGATAGTCCATTGTCATACATACTCTTCCCTAGACTTTCTTGATTGTTAGCTTAACTCCTTTACTATGCAAATTAATATGGCATGCATAAATAATATAGCTTCTTACCACAACAAGGATAACAATTTTGCTTCCAAGATGCAAATGTGAATTATAGCCTATGATTAAATCTTGGGGACGTAAGTCCTTCACCCAAGTGTTTCCTAATTAAGCATTTACAAATTTTCTAAATATATTATTGCCTTTTCTAAACAATGTTAGTCCTTCAAAACTTATTTCTTAGGAGGGAAGAGAGAGACAGAGAGAGAAATACACATGGAAATAAATTATTGATTCCTTACATTTCAAGTTGCTACTTCAAGAAGTCATAGGAGAGGGGAAAGAGAGAGATCATTCAAACTGTTATTATATAACAACCTTATTCTCTCTTGTGCCCTAGTTTATCCTTTCACATAATTATCTATTCTACCACTCTCTTTCATCTTTTGTCTAGAATAGGAGGAAAATTCATTTTCAAATTTTAAACCAAGATACGACACCAAACTTATCACTTCTTGTCTAGGTATAATTTATTATCCATTAAATTTAATTATAAGAATAAAAGCAAGTACTACCACAATCATTTATTTATTCGCATTAAAGGTGCAAAGGCAATTAATTTCTAAGAAGGAAGTCAATTGGGCATTTATAAGAAGATAAAGTGCACAACATTTTCAATAAAATATATTATAGGTAGGGCCAGGAGATAATATTACCTACCAGAGTCATTAAAATATCGAGTATCCTTTATACTTTTGGCTTTCCTAGAGATAACAATGTCATTTATTAACAAGGAGATGATGCACACAAGTCTAAGGAATTCTTTAACATTCTATTTATAGAAAGCATCCTTTTAACACATCACTAATTTCATAATGCAAAATCATAAGTTATAATATAACTCAATCATAGAGGAATCGGTATACCTTTATAAGACATTGTATCATAAATACAAGAAACAATGCCTTCATTTCCTCAGATTCAAATTTTTCTGGCATACAGATGAAAACAAAGGAGACAGAGATAAAATATTCAAGTTTATCCATAAGTGAGCTATGAGTCCTAGAGTTCCCAATGTGGAAACCTAGGGCTCTGATACCAAGATGTCACGCCTTGCCAGGGAACCCAGGAGGACAAGCCAACTAACTACTAAGAGATGTGAATATTTTTTTTTAAAATGAAATATTATAACTAATCTAAGTCCTCTTAGGTTCCCTAACACCGCTATTATAGAAACATAATCTAATCTATTCATTTACCCATTAAGGTAGTGATTTATTAATATAATTTTACAATTTATTGCTTTACTTTTAACATTAAGTTACATGTATAATCCTACCATCAATCCTATTATTTTAACATACATCCATGTGAGCTATCCTTTTCTAAACTTATGTCATTAATTCACTATATTCATTAAGCATTCAGGTGGAAGAAAAAAATTCAATGGATATGCAATTCCCTATATACTTTATTATTTCATACGAATTTGTGAAACATAGTAACTATAATCCAATATTGAATTCCATAGCTATTTAATCATAGATTCATTAACTCATAATAGTTTTCCACAACCATACATCAAGAGATAGCACATTCATTAATAAATACATTATTTCATACTAAGTCTAAGATCATTTCTTGGATACAAAAAGTAATAAAAGATAAGTGAATAAATACCCTAAACAATTATCTTTTCATATTGATAACATATAATATTTTCCCTTTCCTTTTTCCTAGATCTACCCATTCCCTTATACATTGCTTTGAATTACATTTATACACATCATATCATCAGATCCAATGATTTACAAGAGATTTCTTTTACAAGAATGCGCATGCATAAGCACATCTTTACATATACAATAAGAAGTCTTCAAAATTGATAATCCAGAAGGAACATGAGACAAGAACATCTATCTGACCATGAACAATACCTCAATATAATAAATATTAACCACCCAACCAAATGGATTCAAAAGAGTCCACTCCCTCATGCTAGAAGATAGAGACCAAGGTCCACGCAAGAAAGTAACAACTAGGATACCCCTAAGGTGATGGTAGCCCTTCCCAAAACATAACATAATAGAAAACACAAGAAGATCACAAAGACACAAAGCACATTGGTAGGAACTCTAAGACACACTAGGTGAGTGTCATCGCATAGACCTCACCCCTTGGGTTACCTTGGTCAGCCACTCTGGGCCTTGGCCCCCAAGTAGGCACATGTGGAACCGAACATCTCTCATAGGGATGAGACTGTCTGATTGTGCTATCACAATAGCACCTTCTCCCACTCCCATCCGTAGCCTTTTCTAGCACTACCAGCATGGGTGAGGCTTATCTTAGTTAATGTGTAGCTCCCTTCCCATAAATTATTATTGTTATCACTAGATTAAACAACTCCATAGTGGGTTGTCCTGGTACTAGCCACTTAGGGCCCCAACCCCCACTATGAGCCACTCACCTAGTGTTCTTAGGTTCCCTACCTTTAGATAACATCAAAAGGGCATAACAGACCCACATAATAAACCACAAGAAGACATAACAATGTTACAACATCAAACAATTTAGTTTAGGAAAGCACTAGAATCCTTTGGACAACCCTAAACCACAATTGAGTACACAGATAGTTAAAACACAACCACATTGAATCAAATTCATCACAAGGAATTATAAATAACTTAATAACATCATGAAACTCATAAAAACATAAATTATAACATCATAGTAATATAGGATTGTGTTTAGGGGATCAATGAATAACCCTAGTCTACCAGACAGTCCTAAACCCTAATCTGACATTCAAGATGGTAGATAACACATAAGACGATAACAAAATGCACCAATTATCAATTATTATGCCAAAAAACCATATAACTAGTTCCTTTTGGTACCAAATTCAACCCAAAAACATCATAACAAGATCATAATGCAGAAAACATGCCGATTCCTGAAATTGGCTGTTTGAAATTTCCTAAAACCTTCAAAATCTAGAATCTATATTTGAACTCCTAGGAGGCTAAAACCACTCTCAAACATCTTGGAAGGTATTAAATAAAATGTAACTTAAAGTATAAGGAATTAAGAGTATGTAGCTTATACTTAAATGTTACATTTTATGTTTTGCCCTAAGGCTAAAATCAGACTGAGACCACCCTAACCCTAATCAAGGCTCCCAAAATTAACCAAAACTCTTGACAAGGTTACAAAAGATCCTAAATATAATACCATATGAAAAATAAGTTTCCTACAAGTTACACACCCCTATGGTCAACATTGAGTCAAAATAAAACCCTAAACCCTTCCGAAAACCCCAAAAAATCAAACTGGAAGAGTCCTGCGTAGGTGGAACCCTAAGCTGCACACATCGTAACCTAAGCTACGCAGGTGGTGACCTAATCTATGTAGGTGGTACAACCTACATAGGTGGTTCTTTCTGCATAGGTGGTCATGCATCTTGTGCAGGTGGTACCCAGTTCTACGCAAGTGGTCAGGACTTGTGCACACTCCGGACAACAACCTTCAGATTTAAACTTCCGGGTAGAACTAGATAAGATGGAGGCCTAGAAGGCATAATCATAGAGATACCTAGTCGAGATCCCTCAGTTCTCCTTCCAAAACATCCCTCAAACCCATCTACCTTCCTGGTAAATCTATTTAGTTCCTGCCCATAGGTGCAAGGTGCAGAAAGGTGACCACCAAAAGACATTATTCTAACCAAGATGAAAGTCTGCATAACATCTACATAAATAGTTTCTATCTGAAAGTAAATACATTCTAAGGTAGAAATACATAGAGAAGGACAAACAATTATAGTTCATAACTTTATTCATTACAAGGTATACTTTCATTATTTAATTCATACCTGACAACATAATAGTCATAAATGATTTCCATAGAACACACAACTATAGAAGAGAGTAAAGAAATCATATCAAAACATGACAATCATATAAACAAGGATCTCCTTTCTGCGTAGAGCCTACCTGGAGTCCTGCAGAGAAACCATTTGAGGCAATCCAAATCTATTCCAGCCAATCCTATTCTCCTCCAGTCTTTCAATCAACCAGATATTCTCCAAATGTTTCCCTTAATCTTTCTAATAGTTTTCAGATATATATATAAAGTTCTCTGTAAATAATTTCTCTATATTCTTCCTAACTTTCTACTCTCTACATCTCCTTCCATTAATATGTTGTAGTATTGGTTGCATGGGAAGTTTCAACTGATGCAACCATCCACAACTATCTTATGGTTATTAGTTTGAACATTAATAGTCTTTAGATAATTTAATGAGTAGGTAGTTCCTGAGAAAGCTTTAGTTAAATTACCACCTTTGTTACTATGTTTTAATTTCATGCTTTAGGTAAATTCTTTTTATTTTATTCCTGCTTTCACCTTAGTTGAAGATTAGTTACTTTCCTGTTTTAAAGGAATAGTTATAGATCTAATTATAATTTCACATAATAGTTAAAATAAAAATAAAAAGGCACATAAATACATAAACACACACACATATATTAACACATTTACATTAGCATATTTATATAACCATATATATAGACATATGCATATGTGTGCACCCATATGCCTATGTGTATATATATCCATGCACATATTATTATAAAACATACATTAATGAATACACTTGACAAGCTTATTACCATGCATTTAATTCCATAATACCATCAAATTATTACTAACCGATAGTCCAACCACAAATAATATTCACCTAGTCCTAGAGACTTTAATGAATATCCACAATGAATAAAACCAAAGCAACCAAAATCGGACATCAATCCAAAATCAAAAGACAAATCCAAACAGACCCAACCCAGGAGTAGGGATCAGGGCTAGGCTTAGTCTTGTGGGACCTAGCACTGTCTCCGTAAAAAAAACAATGATGGAGGATTTTGGGGCACGCTCAGACCTGTGAAGCCAGGTGAAGTTGATGTCCAGTACTTGCAAGCCTGCATCACCGAGAATGAATACATGTGCATCGATGTACATATAAAAGAAGACATTACAGACAGATGATTGGGATCAATACATCGTGTGGACCTCATCCATGTAAGTAACTACGACTTTGTCCCAAATCATGAAAACACATCATGCATATACGCGCACACACACACACAAAGAATGTAACATTTTCATAATGAGGGTTATAGTTTGAGCATTGGGTTAGTCATTAATCAATACTAATAATAAATCACCATAATCATAATAAATATCCTAAATCATTAAGTGACATACAAGATTCATCGAAAGTAACTTTAATAGAAGAATATATCTATATCCATCCATCACATAAAATCCTAACTATGTTCAGAAAGGTATTGAAGGTCCTTTATACATACATGGAGACAACACATACATAAATGATACCTTTAGACAATATGTCTGATATTAGAATTCTCAGGTACAAGCTGACAAAATTATTATAAGAAATTTATAGGAAAACAAGTATTAAGCTATAAGGAAACATCTAAAGATTTTACTTCATTCAAAAAAATTGTATTAGGGTTAGAGGGTATTTCTTCTTCAAAGAGAAGAGATAGAATATTGGGATGAATAGGAGAAGGATACACATCCTCCACATAAAAATCATCAGAGTCATCCCACTTGCAAGTGGGTATGTCAGTACTCTGTTATATTATGTTCTATTATTCTTTGTCTAGATGGGCCTGAAGTCTCTTTCCTTTATCTAGATGATTCTTTACTCTTTGTGCTTTCCTAGATAAGAACCCTAGACCAGTTGTGTCTCTAGGTTTCCTGAATTCAATAGAGATTGGTTCTTTAAATCCATTATGATTACATCCAATGGGTCCTTTACCTGAATAACCCATTTTTCGAGCCAACTCATACCCCACTCCATATGTTTCCATGGATATTTCACATTGTTTGATCTCATTGTTTTCAGGTTTCTTATATATCCAATCTAGAATGGCTTGTTCCTTTTTTTCATCCTCTAATGGTATGTCAGCTTTAACAAAGTTATAATCATAGATTTCTTGGGATGTTGTTGGTTTCATCTCTTTCGAAGGTCTCCCATAAGACCTAGGTGATCTGAGAAGATATGTGATTGATAGTACGGGTTCTACTATGTATCCACCCATACCAGTGCCCTTTATCTTGAGTTTCTTTTCCATTTCCTTCAGAAAATTTGTGGTTGATTCAGAATTGGACACCTCACTATTATGTGGAACTAGAGTTTTTGTTGCTTGTTTTAATGCATTACAAGCATAGCTAGTGTCTGTAGGAATAATGACCTTTATACCATTGAATGGGAACTTGACACACTAATGGTATGTTGACGGCACTTCCTGCATCTATTGGATCCAGGGTCTTCCTAATAGGATATTATAGTCTAGACGGATATCCAAAAATTGGAAGGTAACATCTCTCTCAACATGACCAACTTAGATTGGTAAAGTGACAAGACCTTTAGAAGATCTTTCTTTTTCATCATATGCCTTGATAGTGATTTTATTTTTAGGATCAATAGTATTCTCTGAAAAGCCAAGGTCAGTAGCGCGAGCTTGTAACCTGAGCGGGGTCACACAAGGCTGAGGAAAAGGTTAGTCATCAGAGTGCAAGGAGGGAAGATGTGTGGCATATTATGTGGCACGCCCTGCTCGAAGTAGAGAGTTGTTTCAAGGCCCTCCCTTGAAGGGGGGAGAACTTTATTGTGGCCTAAAGTGGAGGAGACCACATGAGGCTGGTTTCACAAAGTAACAAAAACCTCCCTCTCCCTATAGTGGAAGGATTATGAGCCACTTGCCCCTCTTCCCACCATCCTCCACTCCCGCGCACCTTCAAACCCCAACCTTTTAATTTTTTTTTTTGAGATTTTTTTTTTTCAAAAAATTTGCCTCAGGATGCATGTAGAAGGTTGTACAACCTATTTGGGAAAAAAATATTTTCCATAGATTTGACTTTCATCGGGTATGGACAAGCTTATAGTCATTTTCAACTAAAACAACATTTCGAATGTGGTGGTGTAGTCATATTTGTCTCAAAAAGATGTTTATGCAATCTTTAGCTCAAAATGATGTTTGAGCCCCACGGTGGGCACTAGAAATGTATGCATAAATTTGGGTCTTCACCTGCAACTGAAAACAAACACACTTAAATGATCCATTAAGTGGTTAGCGGGTTAGAAAACATGAAAATCAAAATATAAAAAAGACATCCTAAGCTAACCGACAATGGTTCATTGCCTTTTAGTAGGTAGGAGTATGGACTTTGCTCTCAGGTCATCACAAAGTCCAATGACTACACACTATTCTAAATGAAGGATTTTAAAGCTATAGCTAAATGATCTAAATGATTATGCAAAATGAAATTAATCCAAAGCTATTTAGATGATTTTTAGAGCACCAAATTGAAATGTGAAAGGTTTATTTTAATAGCACCAAATCAAAATACGGTCTAAATTATGAGTTTGCATGCTTAAACAAATTAAACAAAGCTAGTTAAAATAAGAGCTAAAATGCAAGAATACTAAAAATGCTTGAGATTAAAATGCAGTATATTATCGATAGAAAAAATTAGGATCCTTTGTGAAGGAAATGAGCTTCTCTTTCATAGAAAATCTCTCTCGAATTGACGATCAAGATCGAAAGAAAAGAGTGGCTTAGATTCAATTTGAGGAAGCACAATTCATGTGCAAGGAATTTTATTGGTCAAAAGATTCAGTTGACTGAACTGACTGATCAGTCTTTTTGGAAACTTCCAAAATCATTTTCAGTTAACAATTTATTTCCAAAATGATAAATAGTGGAGAATTAGTTAACTGAGTGGAATTGGATTGTTTCCAATTTGATAATCAGTTGACTGGATTTTATGATGTCATATGCATTTTTAATAAATTAAATGATTTTGAATGCATATTTTGTTTTTATTAATTAATTTAATTCCTTTTTTGATTTAAATGAAAAATTTATATTTTTATTTAATTAATATATCAGAATATCAATTAAATAATTAATAAAAGGTTTATTTTCCAATGTATTATGATTTCAGTAATTAATTAATTAATTAAGTATGATGATTGATTAGGACCTAGGGTTTAGGTCAGATCAGTTTGAATTTGATGGATTGAGGAACTGCCTATTTGATTTAGGACTTAGGGTTTATCAAGATTAAGGTTTCTTGATTAATTGTTGAGATTGGGGGTCTAGGTTTTGATGACCATTTTTATGTGATTATAAGATTAAGATGATAGATGTTGGAATAATGGAAGGGTGTGTATTGAGAGGGGAGGGGTGAATTAGTACCCTTAAAAAACTTTTACAATTTAAACCTTAGTAATCATTGCTTGCATAACCGACCATTGTAGCTTTCCTACTTTATGCATGTAATATCATAACATAAATGTAAGTGCATGTAAACAAACATAGAAACATTCATGAAACTCATTTACACATGACACAAGAATTGATAACGCAGAAAACCCCTGTTAGAAGGTAAAAAAATGTGGTGGGGATGAAACCCACAAGGCTTCACTATCTGCGGAATGGAAGGTTCCGGTTAAGGCTACAAGTTGTGATCACTTCTGATGATCTTACCATGCTAGGAGTAACATGTTAGAATTTTTAAGTCTAATAGGTTAAGATATTTCAGCAACACAATGTATGTGTGTACTTGGTTAAGAGATTTACAATAAGACTGTTAAGTCCACCTTCTTGAAGGATTTTGATGTCTCCTACAATTATTAGAGAGTAACAATATATAAGAACTGATTGCTTGAAATATCTAATTTATGATTATAGATCCATTAAGTACATAAACAATATCACCTTATTGTGATGGATAATACCCCTGTTCTGATCGGTAGCCTTGTATGTAGTTCTTGATAACTGAATTCTTCCTTATCTATCCTTGTACATGAAACTCTTTGTTTGATCTGTAGATGTCCTTCTATGGCTACAATCATCATATTCTTGATTGATTATTACATCTATATATAAAGGTTTTTACCTAATTATGTTTCACACTTTTTTGAAAAACTCTAATGATCAAAGGTTTACAACTTGACCTTGATCTCCTGGTTTTCATGAATACAATCAGTTAACTAATTGCATCCACATATTACGTTGTTCTTGATCCACAAAAAATAGTTGTCCAGCTAAGCATAAAGGTGTTTTAAAGATTGATGTGATTTAACTGACGTTTAGTTTGAGGTCCACTTTACTCAAGAGTAAAACTCTCTTAGTAGACTGGTGTTCGGTGATGTCTCTGTAGATTGTGCTCAGTGATCACTACGCCCGATGTTCAAAATATTTTGGTGATCACTGCATTGGTGAAAGCTGTCACTCGATGATCATGTGACCGGCGGTCCAAAACTACTTTCTTATTATACTAATGACCAACTTTTGATCCTTTAAGAATTATCAATCTCCCCCTTTGGCATTAGTATCAAAAAATGATATGTGTAGTATATATACCAAGTGTTTTACATTTTCAATGACTCCCCCTATGTGCATGCCTTGGTACATATTTTCCCTTTTGTAATGTATATACATTTTTTTTCTTTTTACATGTTTGCCTTGGTACATTTTCCCCTTTTCTGGATATAATGTATGTACCCATATTCCCCCCCCCCCTTTTTGAAAATAATGACAAAGATGTAGTACTTACAAATTTTCAAATACGTGTGAATGAGATTGCTATATGGCTACCATTAGCTTTTCCCATTTTTCCTTGAGGTACTCGAGGGTCATGTGCTTTAAAGTGATTCTGGCATGCATCTCATAGATAATCCCTATGACTGACATCTCTGGGGTGGGAATTAGAGTCTTTGACGAAGTCATGTGTGTCAAAAGCAATGCGAGATTTGGTAGTAACATAGATTGTAGCTTAGCTACTTCATCTCTGATTTTGATTTTTGCCTTTTGTATCTCAAGTCTCAACCATTTAGATTCTACAATATTCTCATAATATAGTTGGAATGCATTTTCTTTGGTTGATAGACTTTTTGCACTAGTTTTTAGATATTCATCTATTTTAGCTATCTGTTCACTATGCTCGATAGTGAAGTGGCCTAGTGTGCATAGATTTTGAACTAAGTTAACTACTTTTGATATGACTAGTTCTAACATAGTTACTAGTTTTGAAAGTTTCACCTTATTCTCTTCCACTTCTTGGCTGATTTTTTTGTTGAGTTTGTATTGGTACTTCTCCTCTAATCATTCCTCTATGACCTTATCGGCGTCTACATTATGTGTTGTGATTTCCTTGGTCAAAATTGCAAGTTGATAAATTATGGGTGTAGTTTGATCAATCTGTGTGTCTGATGCTACTTGCAATAGGATTTCCTTGGTTCTTTCCAGGACTTGTGTATTCTTGTGCTCCTTTATGAGCTTGTCATGTATTGATTTGCTTTTTCATAGTTCTCCATACCTGGATAATGACTTAGGATCCAATGTCCATGGATCACAGTTGGGTATGTCTATTATCTCATCAAGTGTTACTGGTTTTCTTCCTTTCTTGTGCTTCTTCTTTTGAATGGTTTTGGAATCAGGGGAATGAAGGATTATAGCAATATCCTTTTCTTTCTATTTTTCTTTCGATGATTTATTGGGATGTGTGGTGCCTTTGGTATGCTAATCATTGTGAACCTGTTGTTCGGTTGTAGATGTCTCTATTTCAAATTTTTCTTGACTTGCAACCTTGTTTGCCTCTTTAGTGTTCTTGGTAGGTACATCACTCTGTTTGTCCTCTCCACTTGTATCTTTCTTCTCCTCATTTTTATCTTTCTTCTCCCCATGTCCATCACCTTTTTTCATCAATATCTTTGCATCAGGCTCAGGTGGTGTCTTCTGTGATCTAGTAATCACATTGATAGCTTATATTAAGGCATTTTGCATGGTATAAGTTCCCATACAAAATTAGTAGTGACATGTTCACTTGTTGGCTCGGTGGTAGTGGTGACATCTTCATCTGCCTTGGCTTCATTAGTAGGATCTTCATGGGTGACATCTTGTATGGTTATGTCTTTTTCCCCTAATGATTGCAATATTTCAGGAATATCATCCATGACTTAGTTTGATTTTGTGGTTAAGTCAATGGGAGTGATATCCTCAGTGTCATTAATGAAAATGTGCTTGGGGATCAGCGTGGCCTCCTTCTCCTCATTGTGAGTTGTCTTAGTTAGAGCCGGTACCTACTTGGGTGGGTTAAAGATTTGTGTCCAAATCTTATTGCTTGCTATATCAATCTCTTCTAACTTGTCTTGCAGTACTTTGTATGCTATTGTCTTTGCAAAAACCTTCGTGAAGTGCTCTGTTGGTTGTATTCCCAGTTCTAGTCTGTTCGCCAAAAGTTTTGTGTTCCTCATATTTCTTTTCCCCTAAAGCCAAAAGTCTCTCAGTTCCTTGTATTTTCTCTGTTGAAATCTTAGGGTTTTCAGGTCAAAATCTCTGAGAAAATACAAAACCTCAAAACCCTAGGTTTTCTTTAGCAGGCTAAAATGTGAAAAACCCTTAGATGTTTATCACATTTCTATATTGGTGTTACTTTTTAAAATTCACTTAAATCATGTGTTTAAAAGCTTGGTCACCTAGTTGCATGATCCGGATGGCATATTCCTTTTTTTCTCGAGACTTGGTGATTAGCTTGTGTTGGGATGTCTCTCATAGAATTAGAATATTCCTTTAGCTTTAAGAGGCTTGGTAGAGCTCTTCATGTCACGTAGTCACTGAATGAGAAAACAGGTCAGCGATTTGTGAAAGGGCCCATAGATAAGTCATGGTGTCACGAGAAAAGATCAGCAGTTAGTGGTTCATCACGAGACTTGGTGATTTCTTTGTGTCACGCGATCGCTAGATTGGTCTTTAGTTAAGTAAACAGTACAGAGTTTAGATCGTGTAGTCTCCAGAAAGAGTGGCAGTTAAGTGAAAGTTGCTGAGACTTCACGACTAACCATATGTAGTTTGAGAAGAAACACAGTCAGGTTGTCGCCGAATTGAAATGCTGAGTCAGCTTCCCATTCAAAAATGCAAAGATGAGTGATGAAAGAGACACATGTCAAAAGGTGAGTTGATTAATAAGCTTGTCATGTAGTCTCCCAATGCAAAAAGGTCATTTAGCGATTAAGAGACTATGTAAAAAAGCTTTGTTGTCGCGTAGTCTCTAGAAAATCTAAGGGTATGATAGATTACTCAGTGATTCAGTAGAAGCCGTCAGATGCAATGTTTAAAGGATCCAACGGTGGTCGTGAAGTCTCTGAATGAAAGAGTCCAAAGGAAAAGGTACTCACGACTTGGAGATAAGGGTATGTCACGTAGTCGCCAGATGAGTCGAAGGGTAAAAGGCTTGTCGCGTTGTCTCTGAAGGATTTAACACTTAACATTGGTATTCAATGATTAAGTGACTAAGGTTAGTCATGGGGTCTCATAAAGGAAGTAAACACTCAGTGACTGGGAGATAACCATGAAAGCTAAAGATGACTATCAGTCGTGGAGGCTCCAAATAAGATGTGAGTTATTTTTAACATCCAACGACTTTGATTTCTTCATGTCACATGATCGCCAGAAAGTAACTTTAGTTAACCATGACGGGGAAAGTTACATAGTCACTAAGTCTCCAAAAGAATCAAAGGTTAAAGAGTTGGGTCAGCAACAAGGAGATTATACACAGTCGTATAGTCGCTAAATATGAAATCATAAGAAAAGGTGGCAGTATCTGACTTGACAACATGAATAATTTAGCGTCCAATGATAAGCTTGGATATTGATTACTGTGTAAAAAAGGGTAGCTAAGACATATGATAGGGAGCCAATTACACTAAGACATGTCATCACCTTTGAATTTTATAAGGTTTTACACATATATGAATTTGATTTCCTATCACACTCATGAGCTATGGCTAGGTTTTTAATTAATTCTATAGCATGCTGAATTAAAGACATGAATTGATGATTTTTCAAATGATGAGATGTATACTTGGAACAATTACCATAAAGAGTTGATTGAGGGTTCATTTTAACTTACCTTTCTTTCATAATTTTAGAGTGAAGAAGTGCTAGGTATTCTGAGAAGAGAGAAGAAATTAGAGAAGTTGCAGAGTATTCAGTTGATCAGAGAGGCTTTGAATTTCTGAGAATTGTGCACAAAGAAGTAAAGTGAGTCTTGGGAAGAGATTTGTTTCAATATCGGTAAGAAAAAGGGGATTGAAACACAGAAAAGATGAGTAGAGAAGTTAGTGTAGCTTCTACCAGTGGGAAAAGTGAAGAGATGGATGAGGAGGCTAAGGGAAAGCACAATTACTCTGATGAATTCCTCAGATTGCTGCCGGGTTCAACTCATAACAAGAGGGAAAATGCTAATGTGCTTACTGATGACTACCGCAACATTAGGGATGCTGATACTCTATGAACAATAGGTTTTTCCCTTTTTAACTACTTTTATAAAAAATTTGATAAACCTATCCCAATTTCAAACCCTTGGACCTGTGGTTTGGCTAGGTTAATTGTCCCTAACGTTTACATAGATGTAGATTTGTTCTTAGGCCTTGCCAATCATTATGATGTCTTGTCTAAGAAAATTAAGAGGAATGATGGCACTGCCCTGCTCATCCTAAATAGAAATTCATTTATGAAAGCTTTTGGCTTGTATAGTACTATGTCTACCAAGATTGACATCACTAAGCAAGAACAGAGGTACAGTTTGAAGCTTGGTATTGCTAGGGGACAGTTGCAGAAACACATGCTTAAGGAGGTGAGAAAATATCTTGATCCTATGTCTGGGAAAAGACCTTATTACTTCAAGGACTTGCATTTATACATTAAATACATCGCCTATGCCCTATGTAGAGTGCTAGGGATAGATGGGGAAGCGAAAAAGTTCAATGCCAGGATATTGATGATGGTGCTAGATTTATAGGAGGTGCATTCTAGCATCAGTTATGACTATATACAACATATCATTGAAAAGATGCATGAAGGATCTATATCAACTAAGAAGAAAATGGCAGATCCTAAGGAGAAAGAACCCAGGTTCTTACACTACTCCATCCTCATGCATCTCCTGTTGCATTTTAATTTTGTGATCATGGATATGAATAATTTGTGTCCTCAAAGGGTTTTTCAAGATGGAACTAATCCCATTCAGTTCTGGGTGAAGATTTGGAATTATACATCTAGGGACTATGATTACTGTGCATTCCAGAATTAGATTGTGTATCCAATAGTACAGAGCCTGGGCATTAGTAGGACAAGGCTTCCAATTAAGATTATGCAACTACTGAGGCCTAGTGAATACTTGGATAAATGGGAGGGAGACCATAATTGGGGAGATTTCTTCCTGGAAGAGAATTTTACCATAATAAGGGTATATGGATGTATACATCCACCTCATATCTTGCCTTACCATGTACCAACAAGAGTAGCCACCATGGAATTTATATGGCAATTATTATTGACTGATAATGAGAACTTTGCATCACACAGGAAGGGGACCTTAACCCCTAGACAGTTTAAAATTTCCAATTTTACTATTGGAAAAGGTGCCATTGATCTAGTTAGTCAGTGGTTGGAAAGTTGCAGAATGGGGACAGCCTCATACAGATACATTGATCCTGAAGGCTTCATGGCAGGAGTCAGAAAATTATATACTCCCACAATCCCCAATACAAATGTCCATTCTGAATGTATTGAAGAGGATGCAACAAGAAATATTCTTGACGAAGATGAGATAAAGACAAGGAGAACAAGGATTCAGGAGTTGCTAAACCTTGAAAGACAAATCAAAAGAAATGGGTTAGCTTTTGGAGGTTTTTACCCTAATCTGCCATATTTTGACAGAATAAAAGCCATGATTGATAATTATTATGTGCTTAGCGAACAAATGGAGATTGTTCTTGATGAGAAAGGTGCCCAAGGGCCAGATCATTCAGAATTTGAGTATGATAGTAGTAGTGACAGTGACTATGCCCATCCTACTAGATATGTTCAACCTTAGCAGGATGTTGCTGAGATACCACAGTTGCAGGGAGCTGAAGGCCACATTGTTGACTTAACAATGGCCACACAACTTGATGATATAGAAGAGCCTTCTACCAAGAGGAAAAATATGGAAATAGGCCAGCCTTTAGTTGAAAAGCAAGAAAAGAAAAAGGATAAAGCAAGTGCCCTAGTGCCTGGAAATAGGTTATATGACCATAACCTAAGAAAATTGATTAGGCAAGGCAAGAAAAAACAACCTGATATGGAGGAGAAGGTAGAATTGCCTCTTAAGGCTTGTGTTGATGAAAGGCTGATACATCAACAATAGTTTTTGAATGATGATAACTTTGTCAAGACTGAGGAGTTTAAAGACTTCCTAAGGTGGTATAAGAAAGAGAAAATTAAAGCTCAGTTGACTATTGATGGGGAAGAGACAATAATAAATGAGGCCCTAGTGGCCCTACAGTCTTATGACCCAGACAGTGAGGACATCTCACCTGAAGAAGCCATAAAATTGGTGTTAGACAGTGGCTTGTTATTGACTGAGGGTTGGGACTTGGCATTTGCTTTCATAATTGATCAGATAAGAAAGCAACCTGATCTGAAGATGGCCATTGAGGTACAAATGGGAGATGTGATCAAAGGATTTGGGTATAGCCCAAAGTCTCAAGCTTTTTCAATGTGGAGCATTTACCCAAAGGATTAGAAACCTCAACTGGTAAATATCCAAGAAAACATGGTAGGCAACCAAATGGTGTGGACAATGTAGAATACATGGGATTTGGAAATATCCCAAATCATGACACATTGGGCACACTTAAATGAAGACAAAACTAAATAGTTGTCTGATAAATGTAGCACATTGATAGAAGAAACAAGTGCATTGGCCAATGACCGAGAAATGTGCCATATCTAGATACACCAGCAAGATCAGTTGATTAAGAGGTTAATGAAGGAATTAGAGGAGAAGCCTGAGATGGTGTATGTGCCTGCACAACCACAACTTTTGCAAATTGAAGATAAGGCAAAATCAGGAGAAGTGGTTGAAAAGAATGATATAGGAGAAAAGAAGAATGAAATTGCCTTGAGTGCATTAAGGGGCATTCTACAACATAGGATTAATTAGTCTTGAAGGATAAGACTGATGTTTTCCTTAATGCTTATAATAAATTGCCAACTTTGCATGTTGAGGTCATGGGGTATCTTGCTATATTAAACCCCTATTTTACCAAATGGTCTACTAGGGTGCAATTGTTTGAAAAGATTGCATCTTTGCAAACCCTAAGACCAGATTTTCCAGAGATAGTAACAGAGGTGGAAGATGAGATCAAAAAGGTTAATGTTGCTCTCTCATTCTTCAAGGGAAAATTGAATTAAATAGAGGTTAAATTGAGCCTCTTTTCTGTAGATTTTAATAGATTTGTTCCTTCCCTAAGAGGAGAAGATGATTAGGTAAAGGCTTTAGATTCTTGGAGGAATGAGTTTGATAGCAAAATTCCTAATAATGAGGCATTTATTTTGGGATCAGATTTGGATATTGAAGGGTTTAATAAGATTTTAGATGAGGCATTCAGGGCTGAAACTGATATTAATAAGTTTCTATTGGATGTTAAGAACATCACTGATGTTAGATGGGAGAGGCAAAAGGCACAAGTACAGGGCACTCAAGACTTCAAGTGGCCAATAGATGATGAAGTGACAACATGGGAACTGATGACTAGGCCCAAGAAAAAGAAGCCTGCGGTGGAGGAAGAAATCTTGGATGACGAATGAAGGTGAACACTTGGCACCTCACTATTGAGTATAAAGAAGTCAGTTATTATTGAAAGAAAGTATAGGTGAGCATGTAAAGATAGTCACCTAAGCTCGACATAAATATTACCAGCTACCATAAATATTGTCAGAAGGAAGGTGCCAGCAAAGGTGAAGAACAAAGAATATCAAATTTCATCTCTTGACTTTGTCTTTCCACCGCTTCTTCTTTCTCTTCTTTTGTCTTTTCTATAGTATTAGGGTTAGGTTACTAAGACCATCCGAAGCTTGTTTCATCCTAAAGAAAAGGATTCCAAGATGGTAAAAGACCTATAAGTAGTCAAAAAAGTTGTAATTTGAAAGAGGATGAAATATATTGCAAAATCAGATTTTCTAAATTGGTGTCTGTGTTTTCAAGCTTCAAATCTTTTCATGTATGAAAGTAGGATCATATCAATAAAATATGGTGCAATTTTACTCTTTTCTATTGTTGTCTCTTTATTTCCTGTGTATGCTTTTTTATGTTTAAGTCTACAAGGCATTATGAAGTATTTTGGTTACAAGGTAACTATTTAATTACTTACAAGTTTATTTCAAGGAAAGAACTAAGTTTTGTGGGTAGTTTAAGGGAGCATAACAATATTCAAGGATTTGATACAGTATTCTAGAGGTAACTAGATAATTTGTAAGGCAGTTTATCTGAATTGCATGTAGGTTGTAAGGTAGCTTACAATATTTTGTTTATGTGAGAATTTAGCTTATTGACTCTATAACCCAAAGGATAGGCACTGATCTAGGTTGTGGTCTGATAATCTATCATCATCCAAGTTTTCAAAACTATTCAAAATTATTTCAATCAAAATACTTTTTTTGCTAAGAAAAAACAAACTGAACTTAGTAAGGACTCATATCAGCAGGATAGTGTCCATTTTAGTGATTCCTTGGAGAGTGAATCAACTAGGTTATCCCTCCTAAAAAGGAAGAAGGATGAAAGTCCTTGTGTCACTGGTTTATGCTATATTTGCAACCATGGTTTGTATGGTTAAGTTTTGCATTTGGATATGCCTGGTCATATGCAGAATGTTTCATAAGTTAGTTTAATAACTCCTAATAGAAAATCAATGTCCACATTAATATATACTATGTAATCAGTAATCATAAAGAGGTAAAACCTACCTGCGTATTTGTGGAGCTAAAAAATGAAGAGGGATCTTATCCAATCCTTAGCAATTAGGCTTTCCTTGTATTTGAATTAGTATTAGAAGGCACAGTGTTCAAGTAGTCATTTCAAGCACTGTGATTCATACAAGAAAAATCCCTAACATGCTCCTTCATGGTTGAGATGATTTATCAACTATGGACTTAGGCATGAATGTAACTAGGGATCTCTCCCTCATCTTTTTCTCTATGTGCAATTCATATGTCCACCTAGCTGATATTTTATCTTGTAGCTCTTGTGGAATATGACTGCCAAATTGTAAAGGTACATACTTGTATGCTACCATCATTTTAATGATTGCTTCCTCTAATTTATTCTAATCCTTGGTAGACATATTTACCCATTTTCTAATCTTATGATGTGAGATACTACTGATATTAATGATTGACTCTACAATTTCATCAATTGTCATTGGTATTTTGGCCCTTTCTTCTTGGATCCTCTATTTTCTTTATACTTTAGTAGTATCATCCTTATCCTCTCTTCCTCTTACATATCTCTTTTTTTGTCTCGGTGCTTGTTGTTCAGTTGAGGCTTTTCTTTTCATATATGTTTTCACTGTTCCTTTCTTCAAGGGTGGTGAGTCTACCTCTTTTTTTGTTTTGCTTCTTGTTCTTGATGCAACTGTTACTTCAATAACTTTTGATTTCTTGGATGGTTGTCCATATGATTTGGTAGACTCTAAATCACTTAATTCTTTACCTTCACTGACGAGTGACTATTCCTCAGTTATATCTACTTGTTGTTCCAACTCTTCATCATTTATCAAAAGTTTCTTCTAAAGAGTATTCATTATTTTTGTCTTCTTCCTGTCTATTTCCTTTACTACTAAACCAGTATTTATTCTTGACTTGGCTTCCTCATATGTGCCAAATCTTTTCAAAGTTTTGTCCACTAGTTCATTCAACAGCATTTCAATAGCCTTTGTATCTTGATAAATGTCAATTTCATAGTCCAATGGTGGTAACCATGTTGTTCTCAGATGTGCAGGTTTGATGAGAGTGGTGTTGGTGTCCACTATAAAACATATCTCATCCTTGTATTTCTCCACTAGATGAGAAGGGATTCTCATCTTATTTTTCATCCTAATCTTGAATGTGGCAAAGTAGCCATCCATTAAAGGTGTGAAGTTATCTCCTAGTGATTTACTCAAATCACTAATTTGTGCAGTGACTGGTTGGTTTGTGTCCCAAGTGACATTATCGATGGAAGGAAAGAAGTTTTGTAAATAGAAGAATGTGTACATTAGGAGGGAACCAAACTTACATGTATTAGATTGGGCTGATCTAATTGTTCTAATGTTCTCTTCCAGTTACTTCAGTAACAATTTGGATAGGTCTAGTTGCAGTACCTTCTTCACTATTTTATATGCAATGTCAACTACTCTACATGAAATGTTGTTCATTCTACTTTCTTGAAATATTTTATAACCAATCACATATGCCCTGAATTCCATCTCAGAGTCGATGATTGAATTAATTTTCAAACCTCTGTCGTCCCACTCAACTCTAGTTAATTTTTCAATATCAGGATGTGAAGGGTGTTTTAGGGATTTTGCCTTCTCAGTTATTAGATAACCAGTCACTGCATAAATCACATCATTTGTGATCAATTTTGGTTTATCCAAACACATCCTTCCATCATACACTCAGCTAAGTACTATGTGTATACCTTCAGTTTTGAACTCTCTCAGGAAAAGTAGGGCATCAGTTAACCCTTTCACCTCAATCTGTTTGTGCTCATCTTTCAGGTTTCCATCCTTGTATAGCTTTTGGTAAGCTTCCACAATCTCTAAATCTCCAATCTCTACAACCTTGTAGTGAATGTATGCGTGGATGTCTTCAACCAGAAAAACCCTAGGAGGGATGCTCAAAAATGCTCCTTTGTCGTCAGTTTGAGCAGCGACCTCAGGGCAAAACTTGTAGTTAGACTCTTCACAGGTTGAGTTCTTTATCAAGGAAATATTTTTGTCCTTTGCATTCTTGATCTTTGTGATATGTGAAGTGGTTGCCACTACTCGATAAATTTAGGGATTTTTCACAAATAAACTATTATCTTAGTGAGTCTAGATACTCACTTGATCTTCATTGTGATTGCTTGGAATTTGTCGGAGTAGCTTAGAATCTGCTATGAGTTTCTCTACAATATTGTTTCTTTGAATCCATTTTCTTCTCTCTTCTATTTCTCTTTATCACTGGGTGAACAAAATGACCTCTTATCTCCCTATTTATAGAGAATACCCTAAGTGATGCATTAAATGCTTTACCTACCACTTGATCGACAAAACATAGATGCTCTAGTAACTCACCAAAGTCTTCAGTTGGGTGAATATATAATGCTCAGGGTAAGTCTCAACTTAGTTTTTCTTTTCATTTGTATATCGACGATGCTTGGTATGTAGTGTTAACTTGGTTGATCTTTTCCATGTTTACCAACGTGCAGTGCATTCTCGATTTTCATTGACTGAAAAGACTTGATTCACAAGACGTAACATGCAATACCACAGTGTATCTTCATTCATACTAATTTGGCATATTATAAATAAATGTTGGAACTGATGTAAAATATAGCTTTGTAGAGTGAAATTCCATACTTACTTGTATTCCTTAGGTGGGGGTGGTGGAATCACCTGATCTATTGGATGAGGTGTCACCAACTGTATTGCTTGGTCCAACATTATCATTGTTTGAATCTTTCCTCCACATTTCATTTCTTGTTCTCATGATGTATTCAGTAGTATTTCCATTTGCAAAATTGCTTGAGTCTATCATTCAATCTTTGCAGTCTTTTCTTAAGTGCCCAACCTTATGACAGTGTAAACATGCCATTCTAGAGTTAGTCTAATTTATAGATCTTTGTATCTATTACCTCATACAGTTAGAAGCTATATGTCCATATCTACCACATGTTGTGCAATTTACCCGTGTTATAATCTAAAACATATGTATTGTCGACTCTTCTCGGTTGATATGCATTTTCTTATTCTTTGGGTTTCTAGACTTGTTTTTTTTTCTTGCATTCATGTAATGTGTGGCCATTCATGCTGCAATTTAAACAATGTTTTTCAATATAATATTTATTCTTTGGTTTGTTCATCTTAGATCTTCATTCATGTGCTTTTTTTCCATGCTTTTTACAGTTATAACAATTACCTATGAATGTAGAAGTATTTTTAGGAATACCTTTTAATTTTCTCTTGAAAACATTTGATGTGTGGCCTGGTTTTCCATAGTGATTACATGAACACTTATTTTCTCTTGGATTTGTTTAGATATTCCTTTGATCAGCTCAGTTTCATGATTCTCCATGTTTGGTATATCATAGACCAGTATTGTTGTTGAGTCTTCTTTGTCTATTTAGAAATTCATCCATTCTTTTTGTACTCTCTTCAGCTTTCTTGATCATATAATTATGCTATTGTTGAATCTTCACTTCATGCTTTAGTTTCTCATTATCTTCTTTTAGTTCACCAATAACTTCCAATTTTCCAGCAAGTTCCATGTTCACTCGATTGGCCTCATGACTCATAAGAACTATCTGATTGGTGATCTCATGGTGATGTTTAGTAAGTATTTGTATCTCAGATTCTTTCTCTTGCAATTTTTTAGTAATCTTTCTTCTGTCATTAAAAGCTAAAGTTATTTCTTATTCAGATTATCCTGCATTATTCATAACATCAATCATTCTTACCATCTGTGTCTGTTGACCGATCTGCGGTACTTTCACTTGTTTAGTCAGATGTTGATTGATTTCATTTAGATTTGTAATGCTTCCTTTAGATGTGTCAAATGTATTACTGGATCCAGATCAAGATGAATCAAATAAGTCAGCTATCTCTTCTTCATGATAGTCAGTTTCATTGTAGAGAGATGCCATGAATTTTCTTTCAGCCAATAACTCTTTGATTTTATTTCTTACCTCTTTGTATTGCTCAAAGAAAATCCATATTTGCAACTTCTGATTCTCAATATTTTTATCAAGCTTATACATTTTCATTGTATGATATTTTCTCTCAAGTGTTTAAACTTTTCCAAATAAGAGATCTAGCTCTGATACCAATTGTTGGAATAATGGAAGGGTGTGTACTGAGAGGGGAGGGGTGAATCAGTACCCTTAAATTTTTTTACACTTTAAACCTTAGTAATCATTGCTTGCATAATCGACCATTGTATCTTTCCTACTTCATGCATGTAATATCATAACATAAATGTAAGTGCATGTAAACAAACATAGAAATATTCATGAAACTCATTTAGACATGACACAAGAATTGATAACGTAGAAAACCCCTCTTAGAAGGTAAAAATTGTAGTGGGGATAAAACCCACAAAGCTTCACTATCTATAGAATGGAAGGTGCTGGTTAAGGCTACAAGTTGTGATCACTTTTGATGATCTTACCCTATTAGTAATAACATGTTAGACTTGTTAAGTTAAGATATTTCATCAACACAATGTATGTGTGCACTCGGTTAATAGATTTACAATAAAAATGTTAAGTCCACCTTCTTGAAGGATTTTGATGTCTGCTATAATTGGTAGAGAGTAACAAGATATAAGACCTGATTGCTTACAATCTCAAATTTCTTATTATAGATCCATTAAGTACATAAACAATATCACCTTATTGTTATGGATAATACCTTTGTTCTGCTCGATAGCCTTGTATGTAGTTCTTGATAACTGAATTCTCCC
>MU227678.1:1373105-1383520 GCA_018584345.1 Thuja plicata
TACTTCATCTTCCGATTTCAAACAGTTTAACGAAAATATGCATCCGAATGTGAAAGTTTTTCTCAAAATGTAGAGTTCAATGTCCGTTTAGGCAAAAAAGTGTAACCCACTATTGTGGTATCACCCAGCTATTATTCTTGGTTTTCTTGTTTTGACTTGGACAAGACACTAAGACCATATTGAGTTCTCCTATGGTTAGGAGGGAAACCAAATTCTTATTTACTTTTCAAAAATTCATTAAAATGTTTCCCTAACCTGTGAATGACAATGTTCAGAAGCCTAAAAAACTCCAATGGTGACCAATGATAAGGAACTACATTTTTATTTCAATTAATGAATGCCCAAAGATGGAGAAAAAGAAAATTGAAGGTAAACAAAAAATTCTTCATTGAAAGTTTGATCTCTTAATGTGAATAGAAGTTTCTAATGTTTGGACAACATTTTTAAAGAAAGAAAGGTTAGATATAAAAGTTGCAACATCAATTATATCAATAGAGGAATTAGGTTTTATACATATAGAGTGTCATTTTAAATGAATAACAATATGGAATAAGGAACAATGCGTTTCCAATGGAAACAACAATCCACGTCAAGAAACATGAGCTTTATGACATAACAAAAACATTCATTAAATGAATTGAGTTTTCAAGGAAAGAAGCATTAGTTTTAAGATATAACAATAACAACCTCCAATGGCAATGTAGGGTTTTAAATCCATTAACTCTATTCTTCAAAGCAAGTGTATCTTATCTATCATTGAATCCCTTAATCAATTCTTAGATATTTGTATTTAAACGTAAAATTTATCATGCAATGTCTTGGTTTTTTTTAAGACTTTGGATTTAAGAGGTTCAATGGAAAAGGGTAATGCTTCAGTAGATAAAACTTTAGGATAGATTTTTATCATTATTGTTTAAAGAAAATTTCATTTTCTATACTTTTGGTTGAAATCTTTTCAGTATCACAAAGATCTTTCATTTTTCATGAAATTATAATATATTTCTCTACAGGAATATCCAAACATTGTCTTGAAGGATGTATTCCCTTTTCCATTAGTGTCACCCACAATTCTATGAAATGCATCATTGTTAATAAAGAAGAGGATGGTAATAATAAACAAAAAAAATATTTTTGTTATAAGAAAGAGATATGAAAATGTTGTAGAGTTACCCCTTTTTTGGTTGTAATTGATGTCATTATAGACGTTCCAGTTATTTATTTGATTCTGGTTGTCTATTTCACTAGCATCAGTATCACTGGTGTACACTTATCTCTACTGTGACATATAACTATTTTGGTCTAGACCGATAGTGCTTAGCATAATAAATATTTTTTGACATGGCTGACTTCACCGCCACATTTTTGGTGGTGTGCTCACAAGATTCATATTTGGTCCCAACTGACAACAAAAAGATACAACCAACATGAAAGAAATATATACCGATGACCATATATATTGGATGTGATCTTAGTAAATGACATAGACTATATATGATGATATGATTGATGTAATATGACTTGTATATATGATTTACTATTGTATATGGAAAATGGTTGTATGTAATATAATGACTGCAAAGAAGGATATTTGTGCTTCACTGAGAATTGTACTTTTGTGCACATGTACATGCATTTATAACAATTCAAATTTTGTATATCATGATATCAACTATATTTGTTGTTTTTATAATTCAGGTAGTAAGCCCAATCGATAGTGAGCCAACCAATAGTGAGAAACCCCTATATTTAGTAATTGGTTACCTAATACTTGAGATTTAACCTTCTCCATGATTTTTCCCATCTTGGGTTTTCATGATAAAAATATGGTCTTATGTGGTGTTGCTTCATTTGGTTTTAGTTCTTTCATTACTACAAAGCTTAAATTATGTTATGTGGATAATTTCTTAAATGTTTTAATTTTTTTAAAGGTATACTGATTCACCCCTCCCCTCTTAATATAATGTATGTTCCACAATTGGTATCAGAGCTAGTTCCTTTGGAAGAGTCTAACAACTCGAAGGAGATATGGAGGGTTCAACATTCTTCACCTAGATCGACCATGGATGATAAAAAACAAAGCCAATGAATGAAAGAAGTTGATAATCCTTAAAGGATCAGATGCTGTCATTAGTATTCAAGCACAAAGTTTTGGTCGGTCAGCATTCACTGAGTACATTGGTCACCAACATGTATTGATCACCATGCACATAATAAAAATTGAGCAGTATATCAACCAAGATAGAGATATAACCGAGCACCAGTCTACAGAGACACAACTGAGCAGAGACATCACCAAGCACTAATATAATCAAGAGAAAATTTTAACACCGAGAAAAGTGAATCTGATCTACATGTCAGCTAAAGCACTTTAGTCTTCAAGTTATTTTTTTTCTTAGCTGCAAAACCATTTCTTGAGTATCAAGAAAAGCGTAATTGATAGATTTAATCATTTTAACTGAGTGTATACATGCAAACTAGGAGATCAAGGTCAAGTTGTAAAACTTAGATCTTAGAGTTAATTCTAGAAAAAGCATGAAACCTAATTAGGTCAATACATTATATATATAAATGTGTAATCAATCAAGAACATGATGATTATAGCCACACAAAGACATCTATGGATCAGACAAAGGTTTTCGTGTAGGAGAACATATAAAGTAGAATTCAGTCATGAAGAACTAGATTCAAGGCTACCAAGAGGAACATAGGTATTATTCATCACAGTAAGGTGATATTATTTTTGTGAACTTAATGGATTTGTAATCAACAATTCAAGATTGCAAGCAATCAGGTCATAATAATTTTTTTCTACTCTCTAAAAATTATAGAAAATAGAAGAAATCCTTCAAGAAGGTGGACTTAATACTCATATTATAAATCCCTTAATCGAGTACACACATACATTGTGTTGTTAAAATCTCTTAACCAAGTAGACCTCACAAGTCTAACATGTTACTCCTAATAGGGTAAGATCATCAGAAGTGATCACAAATTATAGCCTTAACCGGTACCTTCTATTCTACATATAGTGAAGCTTCAAGGGTTTCATTCCCACTGTAGTTTTTACCTTCTAATAGAGGTTTTCTGGGTTATCAATTCTTGTGTCATGTGTAAATGAGTTTCATGAATGTTTCTATGTTTGTTTACATGCATTTACATTTATGCTATGATATTACATGCATGAGGTAGTAAATCATTAATGGTCGGTAATGCAAGAAAAGATTACTAAGGTTAATTGATAAAAAAGTTTTAAGGGTACTGATTCACCCGTCCCCTTTTAGTACACACCCTTCCATTATTCCAACAATTGGTATCAGAGCTAGATCTCTTATTTGAAAATTTTAAATCACTTGAGAGAAAATATCATACAATGGAAAGGTATAAGCTTGATAAAAATATTGAGAATCAGAAGTTGGAGATACAAATTTTCTTTGAGCAATAAAAAGAAGCAAGAAACAAGATGAAAGGATTATTGGCTAAGAGAAAATTCATGGAATCTCGCTACAATGAAACTGACTATCATGAAGAAGAGATACCTAATTTATTTGATTCATATGGATCTGGATCTGGTAATGCATCTGACACATCTGAAGGAAGCATTACAAATATAAATGAAATCAATCAACATCTGGCTGAACAACTGAAGGTACTGCAGATTGGTCAAGAGACATAGATGGTAAGAATGATTGTTGTTATGAATAATTCTAGACAAGATGAACAAGAAATAACATTAGCTATTGATGACAGGATAAATATTGTTGAGAACTTACAAGAGAAAGAATCTGAGATACCAAGACTTACTGAACATCACATTGAGATCACCAATCAAATTGTTCTTATGAGTAATGAGGCCAATCAAGTGAACATAGAACTTAATGGAAAATTGTAAGTTATTGGTGAACTAAAAGAAGAAAATGATAAACTGAAGCATGAAGCAAATATTCAGAAACAACATAATGATATGATCAAGAAAGCTGAAGATAGTACAAAAATAATAGATGAATTTTTGAATGGACAGAGAAGACTCAACAACAATACTAGTTTAGGGTATACCAAGCATGGAGAATAATCAAACTGAGCTAATAAAAGGGATGTCTACACAACTCCAAGACCAATGAAGCATTCATGTAATCATTGTGAAAAACCAAGTCACACATCAAATGTCTGTAGGAGTAAAGAAAAAGGTATTCCTAAAACTATTTCTACATTCATAGGTAATTATTATAACTATAACAAGCATGGACACAAAGCACATGAATATAGATCTAAGAAGAACAAACCAAAGAATAAATCTTACATGGAAAAAAATTGTTCTACTTGCAACATGCATGACCACACATCTCATGAATGCAGGAAAAAGATGAAGCAAGTCTAGAAACCCAAAGGACAAGAAAATGCATATCAACCGAGAAGGGTCGGTAATTCATATGTATGGGATTACAACACATGGGTAAATTGAACATGTGGTATATATGGACATATATCTAAAAAATGTATGATGAAATGGATAAGAAGATCTAGAAACTGGACTAACTCTAGAATGACATGCTTACATTGTCATAAGGTCAGTCACCTAAGCAAGGATTGCAGAGATCGAGTGATAGAGTCAAGAGCTTTTGAAAATGGAAAAACTATTGAAGACATCAGGAGAATAGAAATAAAAAGTGGAGGAAAGATTCAAAAAATGATAATGATGGACCAAGAAAAAAAGTTGGTGAAACCTCATCTAATGGATTAGGTAATTCCACTACCCCCACCTAAGCAATACAAGTAAGTATAGAACTACACTCTATAAAGATATAGTTTAAATCAGTTCCAACATTCATTGATAATATGAAAATTCACATGAATGAAGATGCACTATGGTATTACTTGTTATGATTGTGTGAATCAAGTTTCGTCGGTCAATGTAAATTGAGCATAAACTGCACATCAGTAAACATATGAAAGATAACTGAGTTGACACTATACACCAAGCATCATCGGTAAACATGTGGGAGACAACCAAGTTGACACCTTGTACCGAGTATTGAATACTCACCAAGTTAAAGTCTTTGATGTGTTAATTGAGCATCTACACTTTGTCAAATGAGTGGCTGGTGAAGCATTTAATGTATCACTTAGGTTATATTTTTCTATGAAAAGGGAAAACAAGAGCTCATTCATTCACCCAACATTTACAAATAGATTGCAGAGTGAAGGAATGACTCACAATGATTACATTACATAGTGATTAACAATAATTCCAAAGTAACTCCAATAGATTTCAAGCACTCACCGCGATCATCCAGTAAGTACCAAGACTTATCGAGCTCATAGTTCATTTGCGAAGAAGCCCTAATTTTCACAAACAATGGCATCCACTTCTCGGACCATGAAAATCAAGATAAAAAAAGATAAGAAGGTCACTCTTATCAATAAATTGACCTGTGAAGAACCAAATTACAAAATTTGTCCTAGGGTTTCTTCACAACCTGATAACAAGGGAGCATTCTTAGGTATCCCACCTAGGGTTTTGCTAGTTGAAGACATCTGAGCATACATACACTGCAAGGTTGTAGAGATCAGAGACATAAAACTTGAAGAAGCTTATAAGAAGCTATGCACTGATGGAAACCTAAAAGATGAGTACAAACACATCTAAGTGAAAGGGTTAACCAATGCCCTACTATTCCTGAAGGAATTCAAGACCGAATGGATTCATATTGTGTTCAGTTGAGTAAATGATGGTAAAATGTGGTTGGATGAACCTAAGGTAATAAAAAAAATGTGATTCATAGAGTCACTAGATACCTAATCACTGACAAAATAAAAGCCCTAAGGCACCCTTCCCACCCTAAGATTGAAAAACTAACAGGATCCAAATGCGGCAGAGGTATGAAAGTGAACTCAATCACGGACACTGAATTAAAGTTCGGTGCATAAATGGTCAGATGTAAGATAGTTTAGGCAAGAAGAATGAACATCATTGCTTGTGGAACTGTTGAAACTATATACAAAATTTTGAAGAAAGGAGTGCAACAAGACCTAGCAGAGCTGCTGCTAAAACAATTGGAAGAAAACATGAGAACCATTAGATCAGCTAGATCTAATACATGTAAGTTTGGTTCTCTATTGGTTTGCACATTCTTTTACTTTCTATATAGTCGTAAAATGGAAGCTCTTTCATTATAGACTAGTTTATCCCTTTGAGTAAGTGGTTTGGGGTCATGTCAAGTGCCTTGAATGGGTCTTTCACTTGGATCTACTTTTTCCCCTAGATTTTGCCCTATCTTCCACTTTCCTCTTGCTGATTTTTGGCACTCTACTCTGAATTTTGAGATTCTTGACCTCAGGGTCAAAGTCAAACTTTCTGGGTCAAGGTCAACCTTGACCTTGACCTAGGTCAAGGTTAAAATCAACCCTGACCTAGGTCAATTTTTACCTTGACCCTAACCCAGGGTTCAATTTTTGGATTCCTGGGACCTCCAGATGTCGGGTTTCAGGAGAAGTTGTTTCCCGCTTCTCGGTTGACTGTTTAGGTCTCTAAAGAAACTAATCTTAAATTATATTTAATATAGGTCTACTTCTAGGGGTATAGGTCTAATGGGAATTTAATTCTCCTATTTAGTCCTCTCTAGAAGATTGTGCCCTAGATTTTTATATAAGGAAGCCTTCTCCTCTCATTTTCTCTAAGACTCAAGAGGTGAAATCTAAGTGTGAAGGACAAGCTAAGAAGAAAGATTTGAATCAAGCTAAATATATATTTAAGCATTCATATATTCTCAAGAATCCAAGCATTTGAGAACTTTCAAGCAGTCAATTCATCAAGGAGATCCATTGGTAGCCATTGAAGGATTCAAGCTCTATGGAGCCCTCTTGTTGAAGATTTCTCCATCCACATCTATGCAAGCCTCTTCCTATTCCAAGATCCATTCAAGATTAGTGTTGAAGATCTACAATAAATTGATTTGAGACATCCTACATCCTACATTCTACATTCTACATCCATTTCACACATCCATACTTGTGGATCCAAGGATTTGAATCCTCCACAAGGGTTTCTATACAAGCAAGGTGAATTCATTTATTTACTTTGTTACTTATGCAATTTCAATTATATTTTAAGGTTAATTCTAAAATTGGGGTTTGACCAAGGCAAACACCTCCCCCCAACAAACAAACCATTTTTCTTACAGTGATAGGTTTGGAACATTGAATTGGAGTGCAGATCTGGATACCCTTTTCGGCAAACTTTCAGGTTCCAGAAATAGATTTTCCATCAGACTGTGTAGGTCCGAATCAGAAATTTTGGGTCACAATCAAAACTTTTGGGTCAAAGGTGAAATTCATTTCTGGGTCTGAATCGACATTCTATTTTGGGTCAAAATAGGAAATTTTGGGTCAAAGGTGACATTCATTTTTGGGTCAAAATCAAACTTTCTAAGAAAAGAAAAATATTTCTGAGTTTTGTAGATCTCAAAGTTTTGGTTCAGGATCGCAGAAATCAACATTTTCTGAGACCGTTTGATAGGGTTTTTAGCATATTGTTTTTCGGAGGTATGTATTTTATTCCATTTTCCTTTGCAAACATCTCCAGATTTACACCCTTTATCATTACAATTAAATGTAAGGTGGATAATATGTGCATAAGGTCACTTTTGTTAACAAGTCTCCATTGTTCTAAACCCTATCCATTTTTATCCTTTACATTTTGGTGAACCCATGATAGAAAAATATTTATTTTTTGGTGTTAGATTTTAGATCTTACATGCATTTAAAAGTAGATTTCTTTTATGCTCTTGCATTTATGTGCCAAAAATAAAAAAATCACAACATTTCTTTAAAAATACAAAAACATTTACATTTTTCATGCTTCTAGATTTCATTTGAATGCATATGGATATATTTAAATCTATTTTCTATATATTTCTTTATTTTTTATCATGTTGCACAAGTTTTTTCAAGTGTTTTCCAAACATCTTTCTTTAACTTTTGGGATTAAACAACATCTTCCTCTTACCTTACCATTGCATGATGTTACACCTATAAAGAATTTATTTAGTGTGTGTGATATTTCTTTGTCCTCTCTTGTATTACCTTGTAAGGATATATTAGAGCAAGAAGATGACTTTAATCTTTCTCTCCATCATATTTCTCTTTATGGAGATGAGTTTAGGATTGATTTTAATTCTTCTCCTAATACATGTCTTTTCTATGAGCCTACTTTAGAATATAATTTACCTTCTTTCCCCTTTAGGGATCAAGCTTTAGTGATTTATGGCACTCCTAAAATGATCTTTATTGATAGGGATGATAATCCTCCTATTTGGGATGAACCTTTGGATTTGGATATTGATTACTCTCTTCCTCATGAAGCCATTGTGGATGATCCTCCCATTTGAGATGAACCCTTGGATAAAGACATTGATTTATGCCCTCCTCTTGAAGAAGCTTTGATACAAGAGGGTGATTTATTAATGGATGACATATTCATACATGATGGTGACTATTTTCTAAAACACACTCCCCTTTTACATACATTTTAGAGAAATAAGAAGACATTATAGATGCTTTACCTCCATTTGGGATTCCTTCTAGTGATGAGGCATTAGTGGAGAATGATATGAATTTCCTTAATGCTCTCCCCCTTAGTGATGATCTTATGGAGAATCAAGATCCTACCACATCTCCTCCTAGGATGTCTTCTCTGCTTCCTTCTTGTGAATCTATTTGTAGTGTTGAGTTAACTAAAATTGTTTATCCAAAACCCTTGATGACTATCCAAGGTTGTCCTCACATTACTATCAAAGGTAAACCTATGGAGTATTTAGAGTTTTCAATGATCAAGATTTGATAGCTCACACCTATAGTACATGGAATAACCCTCAAACTAATCTGGTGGTTCCTTCTTCTTTACCTCCTTCTCAACCCGTGCTTCCTCAAGAACCTAGGTTACTTTATTCCTTCAAGGAGTGTGACTTAGTTGAATTATTACGCAATACCCCTACCAAGATTTATTTATGGGAGCTTCTTCAAAATTCACATACCTACCATGAAGCATTGAAAAATCTCTAGCAAATCTTCCCACTTCACCTCCTAATCAAGAGAACATCAATGCCTTCTTACAGTGCATGTATGCTACCCTGGGTCCTCTTGACATTGTATTTACTCAAAAGGATTTACCATCTAAAGAAGTTCAGAATCAATATGATGCTCTTATGGTTGTTGTTACTATCAATAAGAGTATCATTCGTAGGAACTTGATTGATAATGGATTTGGGCTTAATATTTGTAGCATGGAAATGCTCAAAGAAATTAAAGCTGATCTTTCAACTATTCAACGTGATAATGCTCCTATACATGGCTTTGATAACATTGATAAGAAAAATTTGGGCATCATTACCTTACCTATAAAGGTAGGTCTTATCATCCTGAATAATCCTTTTCATGTTATGCCTCGACCTCTTAATTATAACCTCCTTTTGGGTAGACCTTGGTTGCATGAGATGCATGCTATTCCTTCCACCCTTCACTGTAAATTCAAGTTTATTCACAACAACATGGTGTATACACTTCATGCAGATGATGCACCAAATCCTTGTTTGAATATTCAAACCCAAAATATTCCTATTCCTAATATTAATCCTTCTTCTCCTAATGCTCTTCCTGGAGATGATTGGGGAACCTTTGATTTTAATCCTACCTTTATTGGAGAGTATAAGATTTGTGATCTTGATTTTATGAAGCAACAAAGAGAGTTTGAACAACGAGCTTTTACTTCTACTTCTCATTCCCTTCATAATAACTTTGTTGCTACTTCTACCCACTATGAATCTATCAAACCTATTAGTGATGACATGCTGACTACTGAAGTTCCATAATTGACTCCTTCTGATATGGCTTCTTGTTATGGCCATGGTTATCATTTACTAGTTAAACAAGGATTCCATGGTCAAGGATGTGGTAAGCATAAACCAGGAATTCAAATTCCCTTACAGAGTGGGGGGGAATGAGAATTCTTATAGATTGGGATTTAATCCTCAACAACACATCAATGTTATCAACATCTCAAAGAACACTTCAAAACATGATGACCCTATGAAGGATTTTGTTAGAATTAATCTTTCCTTGGTTGAAACTATGTAATTAAAGGATAAACCAAGGTATCCTTATTTGTATTTGTCCTCTAGTCCATGTAGGAGGACATGTCACTATTTTGTATTTCCTTTAATAAGGAAAATAGATATTCTTCCTTAAGAGGAATCACACATTTGTCACACACACAATATGAATGTGGCATCCATAGGAGAAGGGAGTTACATGCAAACTCCTCCACTCATCTCTACTTAAGAGATGTCTCTCACACACTTGCTAGAGTAATCTTCTCCTCTCTCTCTCAATCTCTCATTGCTCTCATTATTGTATTGAGCTCA